>RCUC01117401.1:0-31327 GCA_003697995.1 Taxidea taxus jeffersonii
TTTTTTTTTTAAGTTATGCTAAATGATGGGAAGTTTTTATTGAGAGTTTCAGGATTAGTATTTATTGGGAAGAAATTAAATATTATTGAGAGTCAGAAAGAGAACTTCTAGGACATTCTACAATATACCTGACAAGTAGTCCACAAAAACAGAACTTCTAAATCTTTATTCTTGACGTTTTTCTTGAGTTCCAGATTCCTCAGATTTCAACTGATTGTTGGGCATCACTTCTTTTTTCTTTCTTTTTAAAAATATCTCTGCAGGGAGTCTGATTTTATTTTATTTTTTGTTTCAAGTTATTGTTTAAATCCTAGTTAGTTAACATAGAGTGTAATATTGGTTTCAGGAGTAGAATTTAGTGATTTATTACTTACCTACAATACCCAGTGCTCATTAAAATAAGTGCCCTCCTTAATACCCATCACCCATCTAGCCCGTCCCCTGCCCAACTCCCTCCAGCAACCCTCAGTTTATTCTCTATAGTTAAGGCTCTCTTGTGGGACACCAGGGTGGCTCTGTTGGTTGAGAGTTCAACTCTTTATCTTAACTTGGGTCTTGATCTCAGGGTTTTAAGTTCAAGCCCTGTGTTGGGCTCTGAGCTGGGCATGGAGCCTACTTTAAAAGAAAAGAAAAGAAAAGAAAAAAAAAAGAGTCCCTTATGATTTGCCTCCTTTTCTCCTCTGCCTTTCTGTATGTACATCTCTTTTGTTTCTTAAATTCCATGTATGAGTGAAACATACAATAATTGTCTTTCTCTGAGTGACTTATTTCACTTAGCATAATGCACTCTAGCTCCATCCATGTCATTGCAAATGGCAAGATTTCATTCTTTTTGATGACTGAATAATATTCCATTGTATGTGTATATCCATCCATCAGTTGATGGACATTGGGGCTTTTCCCATAATTTGGCTATTGTAGATAATGCTGCTATATCTCTTCAAATCAGTATTTTCGTATCCTTTGTGTAAATACCTTGTAGTGCAGTTGCTGGGTCATAGGGTAGCTCTATTTTTAACTTTCTGAGGTGCCTCCGTACTGTTTTCCAGAGTGGCTGACCCAGTTTGCATTCCCACCAAGAGTGTAAGGCGGTTCCCCTGTTTCCACAATCTCACCAACACCTGTTGTTTCCTGTGTTGTTAATTTTAGCCATCCTGACAGGTCTGAGGTAGTTTTGTAGTTTTGATTTGTATTTTCCTGATGATGAGTGATGTTGAACAACTTTTCGTGTGTCTATTAGCCATCGATACGGTTTCTTCTTTGGAAAATTGTCTGTTCATGTCTCTTGTCCATTTCTTAACTGGATTATTTGTGTTTTGGGGTTGAGTTTGGTAAGTTCTTTTTAGATTTTGGACACTAACCCTTTATCAGATACATCATTCACAAATATCTTCTCACCAGGCATCATCATTTTTATGTCAAACTTAATATGCCTCACTTATGCCTCCTTGGATCTGTCCTTGACCCTGACCCACCTTGACTACTCTCTCCTTCCCCTACCACTGAATGTCTCTATTGCTCTTATCATATAAGCTGTCACTCTAGGTTTCTTCCTCCACTACATCATAGATTATTGAACTCAAGACAAGGATATGGCTCTTTTTTAACCCCCTGCATGTGCAATGTAGAGCTTGTCTACCTTTATCTTGGGGAGAAATAGGAACTTTCTCCTCAAAGCAAATCTGTCCCACAGGACTCACCCTAGTTTCTATCATCTTCGTTGTTCCCAAACCATTCGATTTTTTTAGTCATCTCCTCACTGTCTTGTAAGTTATTTGAGGGCAGGGACCACATTTATTTGTGTTGATATGCCTCCTGGTGTCCCACTTGTTGTGGAAAGAACTTAACACTCAGTAGGAGACCAATGGATACTGGTGATGTTTTTTGCTCTCACTGTTAATTGTGTCTGGAGTAAGCCATGTCTCAGCTTGGGCACCACCAAGTTTGTCTGGAGTTTACCAGACAAACTCCAACATGACAACTAAGTTTGGAACTGTAATATTCAAGATGGATTCCTGTTGTGTCAGGGCTCCCCACTGAGAAAATTGCCTTCAGTTCAGCCAGGTTTTAACTGCTCTGTCAGCTGACATGAATATGCAAAGAGGAAAAAAAAAAAGGCCACTGACAGATCACAGGGTGGCTTGGTGATTAGGCATTAACAGACAATAAAAGTTTGGACAGATCGCGTCTTCAAGTGCCGCAGGTATCACGAAAACGTACTACATCGTTCCGATTTCATTGAAATGGTTGTTAGACAAGACTGAAAAATACTTGATTATAACTATCCCTTTGTGGGTCTTTTCCACATTCATTTGAAAGAGGTATGGCAGCTCGTAAAGAAGAGCAACTTCCTTGCAAGCCAGACGGCTTAATGAAGAATTAAAGATATTGCAAACTTGTAGCTGAAATAATAGAAAGAAAATTGAATTATTCTTCCCATATTAAATGCATATATTTCTGAGTGTTTCTGCCAAAATGCCTTTGCTAACCCCGTGGAGTGAAATACACTTTGTTTTCACATGGGTGCATTAAACAAAGCTGGGGCTCTTCTACAACTGCTTAGAAGGGAACAAAAAAACATCAGGATGAAAAAGCGCGCTCGACGTATGGTTATATCAGCTCGAAATTGTATCACAGCTGCTTCTGGTACCATTAGACGGAACACTGGGCAATTTATAGAAGTAATTTTTAACAATTTGATTGTTGGTATATATCGGCTGAATTGATTGGTTGCGGTGACAGATCTTTATTTTTGTAATAGCAATAACATCCTTTGCACATTACTGCTCAATTTATTCCTGATGCTAACATTACCCACCAGCATCTATCAATTTATATTGGAAAAATATGTTCTTATTTCTTAATTATCTGTTTAATTGTAGGGAGACTAGAGTCCCGTGATGCCCTGATTTGCCAGCACTGGGGAATCTGCCAGAGTCAATGAGAGTCTCTCAGTTTGGCTTCTAGAGAGCTCTATGCAACCTCATGGTATTAACAACATTTACCCCTGTGTATAATAAGGAGCTCATGCCCTGAATCACAGCCGGCAGCACAGCCTACTCCAACTGAAGTCTCTGCAAGCCAGCAAATGGCTTCTCCATTGACCTACTTTCCTGCTGCTCTAGTCTTGCCAGCTCTTGTGTCAGGAATCCTGATGCTGACACCCTCCATGGGGTCTCACTTGGGCCTCTCTGGAGAGTGACTGATGGGAGGGCAGGACTGTCCAAATTTTGTGAAAGCTCCCTGGGATAAATTATGGGTCTCATTTTTGATCAGTGGGTTCAGATTGGTAAAACTGGAAATTAAATACATTTTGCCGGTTTTCTCTTCACCCCAGCCACCACTACCACTAAATATAAACATATATCTATGTAATAAACGTGCATTAGGAAGCAACTACTGTAATTAAGACATATTTACATTTGCCTGCTCTTTCATTTTGAGGTTTCCTTTATTTTTTATTATTTTTATTGTGATAAAATAGATGTAACATAAAATTTACCATTACAGCCATTTAAGTGTATCATTCAGTGGCATTAAATACGCTCTATATTATTCTGCAATCATCACCACCATCCATCTCCAAAACTTTTTCATCTTCAGCAACCAGCCTATTTTCTGTCTATAAATTTCACTACTCTAGGTGCCCTGTATAAGTGAAACCCTACAATATCCACTCTCTGTGTTTGGTTTCTTTTATTTAGCACAATATCTTCAAGGTTCATCATGTTGTAGAACATATCAGAATTTATTTCCTTTTTAGGGTCGAATAATATCCTATTGTATGGGTAGAACACATTTTGTTTATTTTTTCATATCCATCAATGGACATTTGGGTTGTTTCTGCCTTTTGGCTAGTGTGGGTTTTTTTTTTTTAAATACTGGTATGATTCGATCTTTCTCTTTATCTTTTGTGTATCTACTAAAGGATTTTTCTTTTTTTGTTAAGTTTTTTCTTTGTGGTCATCATGAGGTTTACATAGATCATCTAACAGATATAGGAACTTACCTTCTGAAGTTAAGATAATCCCGACAGATTAGGCCTGTCAATGGGCTCAGGTTCAACTATGTACTCAGCCCTCTAGATGCTCGCCAACTCAAAAGGGCATCACTAAAAAAAGCAGGTCAGACCTCCAGCCTTGATTGAGTTTGGACCTTCTTCAAGCATCACTATCCCAGTTGGAGCTCTGAGAGCTCAGAGCTTCATTCCCATCCCTGGGTCTTCCCGTGTGGACCACGCCTCAATGCTGGAGTGTAGAACTGGGAAAGGACACCATACCCCAGGAGGGCTAAGTCTTCCTCTGTGGATCTGAGTCTCATTTTTAGGGTCATTCCATTTCATGAGCATCTATTACATTGCTACGGGGAACCAGGCTCCAGTTGTTGAGAGGAGAAGGGCACCTGAGCAACTAGCTCAGGAACCCTGGTAGAGTCTGTAGGAGAGGGATGCCCTGCATGCCTCAGCTCTCATTAACATCACTGAAGTTGTACTGAATTTGCCCTTTGCTGCTTACCATACTCCAGAGTAGCTTTGAGTTAAACCAATCTGAGCTCTGCAAGCCCAGTTTCCTTAGAGACAGAAAGGACAACATCTTACTCTAACTCTGGTCCTTTCCTTGTAAAACCAACACCTGGGATACCTGGGTGGCTTGGTCCATTTGAGTGTCTGCCTTCTGCTTAGGTCATCATCCCAAGGTGCTGGGATTGAGCCCCACATGGGGCTCTCTGCTCAGTGGGGAGCTTGCTTCTCCCTCTGCCTGCTCTGCCTGCTGCTCCCCCTGCTTGTGCTCTCTGACAAATAAATAAATAAAATCTTAAAGAAAAAAAAAACCCAACACATGAAGCCATGTCTGAGCTCCCTGTTGCTACTGGACAACCTCTGTACAGAGGTAGGGGTTGTGCAGCCCACAGCTGCAAGAAAACTTGAGCTTGGGACGCCTGGGTGGCTCAGTTGGTTAAGCAGCTGCCTTCGGCTCAGGTCATGATCCCAGCGTCCTGGGATCGAGTCCCATATCGGGCTCCTTGCTTGGCAGGGAGCCTGCTTCTCCCTCTGCCTCTGCCTGCCTCTCTGTCTGCCTGTGCTCGCTCTCTCTCTCTCTCTCTAACAAATAAATAAATAAAATCTTAAAAAAAAAAAAAAAAAAAGAAAACTTGAGCTTCCCTCATTCAGCTTATGTCTTGCAACTTCCAGAGCTTGTTGGATGAGTGCAATGAGCTTCTTGCCAAAGGGCTGGTGAGGGGCTAGAGGCAGGAGGGACTCGACTACTAGATTCTTTTTTCCTCATCTAATTTCCTTTTTTTTTCTTTTCTTTCTTCCTTCCTTCTTTTCTTTCTTTCTCTCTTCTTCCTCTCTTATTTCTTTCTTTCTTTCCTTCCTTCCTTCCTTCTTTCTTTCTTTCTTTGCTGGAATTATCAGTGTCTAGTCTTAAGATCACTGATGGGGCATGCTTGGGTGTCTCCGTTGGTGGTGTCTGATTCTTGACTTCGGCTCAGGTCATGATCTCAGGGTCTTGAGATCAAGCTCTGTGTCAGGCTCTGCTTGAGATTCTCTCTCCCTCTCCCTTTGCCCCTTCACCCTCTGGTGTGTGTGCTCTTTCACACTTTCTCTCAAATCAATTAGTTTAATTAATTTTTAAAAGACTGCTAATGGATGCTGTGATAGACCACCCAGATCCCCCAGTGAATGTGTTGTCCCAGTGTATTATTCCTCTTTGCCTTCTTAGTCCAGTCAGCCCAAGACCAGACTGGCTGCATTCGTTAGTAATCCCAAATAGAAGGAGGGCCAGAGTTGCATGGTCAAGGGCTGACTCTTCTATTGACTTTGATAAGATCACAAGAAAAGCCACGTGCCATTTCTCTATCAGAGGGCCTTTATCTATTAAAGGAGAAACAAGAGTATCAAGCTGACTTTTGTGATGGGGGAAACATACCGTTAGATTGTCAAATCCTCAGGAATAGGGATCATGAAAGACATGTGAAGCAATTGACTTGAGACATATTGCTTACTGCAAATTCCAAGTACAGCAATGGTGGGAAAATCTTTGAAATGACAGCTCTGTAACTGTGGGTTTAACTCCTGCCTTTGATCTCTGCTTCTCTTTAAGAATAGTGAGCATTTCTGATTTTCAGTGTTTAAAACAAGAAAGAGACTTAAAGGACTGACTCCAGAATTTGAGAGCTTCAATTTTTAAAACAATTTCTCTCTTCAAATGGCAGGACTTGGAACTACTGCTCAAAATTATCTTGGAGAAGGAAATGTTATCGGGGTGGAGGGACAAATTGGCAAAGGAAGGGGCAGAATGGGACCCCAGGGAATCAGGCTGCTTTAAACCAAAGGGGTTCCTAGGGATTCTCTGGATTGTCTGGATTCTTCTCTGGATTCTCTGTCCAGCTTTGCTGTCAGAACACTAGGCACTCACTTCCCATACCTGTAGAATGGAATTGGTTTTACTTGGTGCCTCTCTCAGCTGTTGTGAAAATGAATGGATTTAAACAGAAGATATATTTCATAACATTTTCACCTAGACTGAAGCAAGCAGTGATGAGCAGTGAATTCAAGATATTGACCATCCCGTTGCTATCATTTCTCCACGCCTGCCTCTTCTCTGACAGCCCAGAGTAGGGATGGCATCCTGAGAGGGCTCGCTTTTCTCTCTCTCTCTCCCCCGCCCCTCCTTTTCTCCCTCTTCCTTCCCCTGCTACTTCTCCCTTTGATGAACACTGTCTTCTATCAGGTTAAGATACTTTGCATGTATTTAAAACCAGCAGAATGTTTTGTTCTCCCCAGATATCCCACAAGCAGCAAATATAATCAAAGATCTATTTCTCGGAAATAGGAAAGTGTCTTTTCAGTGATCCCAGGAAAGCAGGATGTGAAAATGTTTGCCATCGGTCACCCAAACACACTCCATTTCTCAGGAAACAGAGTGGGCGGGGGACTCAGGACAGTCCCACAGTTTCATTTATATTTTTATTTTTTTAATTAAGAAAAAAAAAAAAGGTCTGATTGAAGGATTAGCTGTTTTTGTCAGAAACACAAATCTCCTGTAGTTTTTCATGGATGTTTATGGTTCCTCAGTGCTCAGAACCAGACTGATTAACAAAGAGATAGGAAAATGCCAGTGAGTAGCAAGACATCTCCTGGGGCCAAGTGAACCCATCTATCCATGAAAGCCAACTCCCACTATTAAGTGCTAACTGTATACAGATCATGCTCTTGGCAAAGCTGCTGATGGGCAGCTAATACTCTCTAAAAAGTCTTCAGCGTCACAGAAGAAATGAGAAGGGGTCTCTGATGAAAAAAAAAATAGGAATCATGTAATATTCATAGGGCACTCGGGTCTTGTGTGAAGTTTGAAGCGAGTTTCATCCTCACAGCAGCGTATGAGTTAAAAAGGACAGTTTTTTCTAATCTGAAAAGATAAATAGCTTACCAGGGTCAATCAGGACTGTGAAGGTTAATTTTCTGTGTCGACTTGACTGGATTACAGGGTGCCCAGATACTTGGCTAGCCAGTGCTTCTGGGGGTGTTTCTCTGGAGAACCCTGACTGATGCGGGGAACCCAGGCCTTCCAGCCTCCCGGGACTGTGTTCTTTCCAGTCCTGGAGGAACATGCTCTGGCAGGGGCTGCAAGGCCAGCCAGGGGATCTGAGAAGCCAGTGGCAGGAGATCCCACTCCAACAGATTGGGTCAAGCTTCCTTCTACTCTCTGCTTAGCTGTGTGGACACCTGTCATACGGATGTCTGTGGTATGGGCCAAGTCCTGGTCCTAAAGGTAGGGACTTAACTCTACGTACCACCCTTAGGTCTTAGCACCCCTGTGAGACAGTTTCTTCCTTCTTCCTTGCCTCTACCCTCCTGATCATGGTTGGCAAACTTTTTCTCTGAAGGGCCAGATTAAATAAATAAATACTAAATAAACAAACATACAAAAAATAAGGGGCCGGATAACAAATATTTGGGGCTTCGAGGGCCATAAGGGCTCTGTCACAGGTACTCAACTCTGTTACTGTAGGGAGTAGTCAACTGTAGACATTAATATAGATGTATGAGCAGCATGGTGTTCCAATAAAACTTTATTTATGGACACTGAAATTGGCACTTCTTGTCATTTTCACCTGTTGTGAAGTATTACCCCCACCTGCTTGCAACCATTAAAAAAAGATAAAGATTATTTTTCACCCTTGGGGTATAACAAAATCCAGCAGGGCCAATATGGCCCACCCTTTTCTAGATCAGAAGCTCCTCGAGCAAGGGAATGACTTGCTCAGGCTCCCCTGAATCTGCGTTTCACACAGGTCTTAGCACACAATGTGCTCAGCCCTTATTGGGTGACTGGATAAATGGGGTAAATGACAGTCCCTAGGCCATTTCCTAAGGCATTCCCTGGTGTAACCCCTTATCCCATCTGCCCATAAAGTCTCCCCAAAGGCATCTCCTTCCCCAGTCGCCCCTGAGGCTGTCAGGTTGCTTTCCTCAGCACTGAAGGTTCTCTGAGAAGCACTTATGTCCTATGGGTTTGTGCTCATTGTCAGCAGCATAAAACCTCCTTCCAGGCCTTGTTTCCAAAATTTTCCAGGAAACGTTTTGGCACAGTAGAAAGTCTGAATTTTGTTATTGAAAACAAGAACAGAGGTAACAGGTGTTTCTGCTGTTCTCATGGGAAGAGGGAAATTCCAACAATATCGAAAGCTTTGTTATTGAAATCACACACACACACACACACACACACTCCAGGGGAAAAGAATGATAGCAGTCTGATCAAGCAATATCACCAGCCCGGTATTCTATAAGCCCCAAGTACATTCCTTAGATGACTTCTCCATTGATTTCATCCTCCGTTAAGATAACCATCTACGGGCTCAGCCTAAAGAA
The DNA here is from genome assembly GCA_003697995.1 of Taxidea taxus jeffersonii. Classification (NCBI taxonomy): domain Eukaryota; kingdom Metazoa; phylum Chordata; class Mammalia; order Carnivora; family Mustelidae; genus Taxidea; species Taxidea taxus. The sequence goes on from RCUC01117401.1 coordinate 8,876, forward strand.
TTTATCACCTCCTGGTTCTGGTGCTAGAATGAGTGCCCACCATTGATAAGATCAGGAGGCTGATTTAATAAATTGAACTTTAATATGATTTTCCTAAGAAAATCTATCATCCCTGCATCCCCTCTGCCTTACTGAAACAGTCCCCACAGAAGATAAAGAGACAAGGGAGTTCTGTAGCCCCCCGGCCCGCCGCTGGGCTCAGCACTACCCTCATTCTTGGAGACTGTGGGAAACAGCCTGGTTAGCTAACGATGCCAGAGCTCCAGGCTGGGACCTAGCCAAAGATGTAATGTGGGGAATAGCCCTGACCTCAGATCACCCCATCTGGGTCTTCCTCTTGTCAGCGTGTCCCCATATAACCCTATTGCCCCAAACCAGGTCCTCAGGTTTTGGCCACCATCTGAGCCATTTAAAAGCTGCTTTCAGAAAGACTATCGGGTGGACTTATTCATCCTGAAACTCTGGGTTCCCTAAAAGAATTATTTATAACGAATTTTTCTTTGTTCTGTCTCTTTCCACTGGAATATAAGCTCCAGGTCGGTGTGTGCTGTTTTCTTGACTTAACAGTGCAGTAAATCTTTCTTGGAAAAATTAATGAATGAGTGGTGTATAGTTAGGTGTGCAAATGCCATCGTACTGACCCCCAGAATAGAGAGAGGGCAGTAAGACAGAACAGGTGTACCCACCACTTTAAACCAAGTCCAAAACTCTTAGGACGCCATATAATCAAATGATTGTAATTGTAACTGTATATATTTACAACAAATTTAATATTTGCAAAATGCATAGTACAGTGCCTGGCTCATAGAAAAGAGAATAGCAGATTCTCCAGCAAGCACACACACCTAAATAAAATTAACAAAAACCTGGCAAACATCCCCCCATTGCTGAGACAAGTTAGAAAAGACAGCTTCTCCTAACAGCTCCCTCTCACTCCTCCTTTTCATCTCCACCCCCCAGCTCCTCCCTCCCTCTCTCTCTTACCACTTTCCTTATTTTTTTTTTTTCTTCTCCAATGTAAGGTTATTGCTACTGTTTGTTCTTGCTAGGTTTGACCAGTGTAGGAATGTATGGGTGGGGAGGGCCCTAGCCCCCATCCCCTAGGAAGCAGCACTTCCCAAAGCCCATGACCAATGGCCTCCCACATTACCCTTATTGCCTTTTCAACAGAATTGAACTAAAATACATTTCTGAAGGCTCATTCTGGGGATAGTGAGTGGCCCAATTTGCCCCCCTCCTCCCTGAACAGGTAAATACCTTATTGGTAAGACCAGACCTGGTAGGTCACTTGGGGATGGATTTCCTTTCCTTGAGATAATGGCAGTGGTGTTTGACGATGGTGAAGGTATAAAGATGAGGAGCAGGTAGAAGACCAAGAGAGAGGCTGAAATGCAAGACACTCCCTGTGGGCTCTTTGTCGTCCTGAGGAGCTCTTCTGTCATGAGTTACCCTTTTCGGGAAAGAGTAATCCTTTCTGACTCCCTGTTTTACAGACCAGGAGAGGTTCGGTAACTTTCCCGGGTCAAACAGCTTATGACTGGCAGAGCGTCAAGCCCAGCTCTGGCTCTCCTCAGACAAACTCTGCGTGAGGCGCTCTGTGAAAGGCCATGCTTGCCACAGTACTCTTAGGGAAGTATTAGTGTCCCTTCTTTTACAGCTGTGACAAATGAGACTCAGAGGAGCTCAGTGCCTTGTACAAGATTACAACTAAAAGGGATGGCGCCAGGATTTTAACCGTGGAGTCTCATGTTCTCTCAACGCGCCATTTTGTTGTCCCAACCTTGAGAGCCATTCTTATTGGTTCCTTTAAACTTTTAAAATATTTTTCAAGGGACGCCTGGGTGGCTCAGTTGGTTAAGCGGCTGCCTTCGGCTCAGGTCATGATCCCAGCGTCCTGGGGTCGAGTCCCACATCGGGCTCCTTGCTCGGCAGGGAGCCTGCTTCTCCCTCTGCCTCTGCCTGCCTCTCTGCCTGCCTGTGCTCGCTCCGGCTCTCTCTCTCTCTCTGACAAATAAATAAATAAATAAATAAAAATAAAATATTTTTCAAATGTTTAATCATAAACATATATTTTACGTTTATCTTTTTATAGTCTCTTAATTATAATATTAATGTATGAATACATGCTTATAAAAAATTTAACACCCTAGAACTTATATTACTTTTATAACGAGGGGAAAAGATTATAAAAATGATGTTGTTAACACATTTCTTTAGTTTTATTAATGACTTCACTTTCGTTGTCACTGGCAGTTCTTACAGTAAGAGTGAAGGTATGCCTGGGACAACATCCCCATTTTTCTTTCTTTTTTTTTTTTAAATATTTTATTTATTTATTTGACTGAGAGAGACACAGTGAGAGAGGGAACACAAGCAGGGGAGTGGGAGAGGGAGAAATAGGCTTCCTGCCAAGCAGGAAGCCCGATACGGGACTTGATCCCAGGATCCGGGGATCATGACCTGAGATCAGACACTAAGTGTCTGAAGGCAGACACTAAGCGATTGAGCTACCCAGGTGCCTCTAACATCCCCATTTTTCAAATGAAGACCCTCACTAAGTAGAAGAGGGTGCCTCACCATGAGTCAAGAGATGATGTTGACCGAATCTCTTACCCTCCTGTTTCTACCGGGTTAGCAGACTCTGAGGCTCAGGCTTCCAAGTGCCAGTGTGTGTGTGTGGGGGGGGGGGGGGGGCAAGATTTTCTTGTTTTCTTAGAGAAGCATGTGAGTTACAGGCTGGCAGGGTAAGGAGAGCCGGGGGTGGGTCAAGCACACAAAGGAGCATTGGTGATAATCAGGGCCTTGAAGCCCCAAGTGTCAGTAGGATCAGGGCGGGATCTGGGTGGCACATTCAAGTGGGGGAAATACAGATGAGTTTAATGAAGGGGCTACTTACAAGCTGTGGGCAGGATTCAAAGAAACCAATGAGTAATGGTAAAATCTCTGGGAAGCAGCAGCACCTACAACTAGCCTAGATCTGAAGGTACAAGAGAAGGGAGTAGTTAGGGAAACAGAGAGAGCTCTAGACAGAGCTCCCAGACAGAGCTCTAGCCTCAGAGAATACAACACAGTCACCACCAGGTCACAGCCTAGCAGGAGGGGCACCAGGGGAATACATACCCCAGCTTCTCACTCCTTCCGCTTTTTGATCTCCTGCCAGTGCCTTCCTTTTGCAGAACCTAGCTGAAGTCAAAGGGAAGGGAGCCCAGTTGGTGAAATTCATAGCAGGCAACTTCTAGGGACACAGAGAAAGAGTAAGGAGGGAGCACAGGGGGACAAATGGTATAGACAGCATTGCCTTTGCCATACTAGCCAAAGGTAAGTGAGGGCAAATCAGGAGAGCTATGAGTCCCCCAGAATGCAGAGTCAGGAGAGAAGGGGACCAGGATGGAAGCCCTGATGACCACAGAGCTTGTCCCCTCTTTTTAAATAATCTGTTTTGGAGTTCTAGAAAAATCTAAAAGATAATACAAAGACTTTCCATTTACCTTGCATCCAGGTTCCCCTGTTATTAACATCTTAAATTAGTATAGCACATCTATCATGGTTAATGGGCCAGTACTGATACATTACTATTAACTAAACTCTATAGTTTTTTTTCAGATCTCCTTGGTTTTTTCTTAAAGTCCTCCCCAACCCCCCAATCCCGTATTACATTCAGTCACTATGTTTCCTTAGGTTCATTTTAGTGGTGACAGCTTCTCAGACTTTCTTTGTTTTTGATGTCCTTGACAGTTTTGAGGAGTGCTGGTCAGGTATTTTACAGGATGCCACTCTATTGGAACTTGTCTGATGCTTTCCTCATGATAAAACGGGGTTATGGATTACTGGAAGGAAAACCACAGGGGTAAAGTACCATTTTTACCATATCATATTAAGGGTACATACTTTCAACATGATTTATGACTATTGATGCTGACCTTGATCACCAGGCTGAGGAAGTGTTTGTTAGCTTTCTGTACCACACAGTATTTTTTTCCCCTCTCTCCATAGTGTACTCTAGAAGGAAGTCACTACATTTGACACTTAAGGATCGCAGAATGACGCTTCCCCTCCTTGAAGGCAGAGTATCTACATAAATTATTTGGAATTTTTCTGCATGGCAGACTTCTCTTTTCTCCACCATTTATCATTTTATTCAATCATTCTTTATGTCAGTGTGGACTCATGGATATTTCTTTTCTGCTTTGGGTTATAATTTAGCACTGCTTTATCTATCACGTTGTTCTAATAGTCCCAGCTTTTGGCCGTTGGGAGCTTTTCAGTTGGCTCTTGTACTCCATTGATGCATCCCCATCAACTTGTTCTGCTTTTATTTTTGTGTGTGCGCTTTCTTAATTTCTGGCCCTATAAGGTGCTTGAGGCGTATTCGGTGCATTTCTTGCTAAAAGAAAAACTATGTCCTCTACCCACAAAAGCAATAGAAACATAACAGTCTTAACAAGAAGTTTACAATTGAATATTTGAACAGAAAATCTGTACACGTCATTTACAGCAATTTTACATGGTAAATTAACGAACAGTAAAAAAATGTTCTTTCTAAACCCCTCTGTTGCCTTAACTCTTGGAGTATTACAGGTAGAAGGCCTACTTACTGCTATTTACAAGTACCAAATTAAGACTGTATAACTTACATAAAATCCCTTAACAGCTTAATTTACTATCTTTGACTATCCAGTGCTCTGTATGAGGAAAAAAAAAAACCACACCCTGACATACTGACAAAAGGCCCCATATTAAATTTCCATAAAGATATTGAAGTTATCCAATTATGATAACACTCCTGATGCCAAATGTATGCAGTTTTCTCTTATATAAGCAGTTGTGACACTAACTACCTGTAGTTAGCACAGACCCTACAACTTAAGGGTTCAGTCCCACAAGACTGTCCCTGACTTAAGTTGCTAATCATGAGCAGTGGGTCTCCGGGTCATCCTCACATCTGTCTGACTTGCCTACAAATTGAAGGGTCCCACAACTCCTCCCTCAGGTTCAATAATCTGTATAATGGCTCACAGAATTCAGAAAAACACTTTATTTGCTACTACTGGTTTATTATAAAGGATACAACTCAGGAACATCCAAATAGAAGAGATGCATAGGGCAAGGAAGGAAGAAGGCGTGTGGAGTTTCCATGTCTTCTCGGGGCATGTTGTCCCCCTAGCATGCTGGATATGTTCAACAATCCAGACTCTCTCTGAACACCTTGTTCAGGGTTTTTATATAGATTCCATTACATAAGCATAACTGATTACATCACTGCCACTGGTGATTAACTCAATCTCTTGCCCTCTTCCCTTCTCCGAAAGTAGAGATAGGGCTGAAAGTTCCAACTCTCTAATCACATGATTGGTTCCTCCGGCAACTAGCCCCCCATCCTCCAAGAGCCACTCCATTAGCATAAACTGGGGTACGGTTTAAAGGGGCTTATTGTGAAGAACAAAAGTTGTGCCTCTCATTCCATTACTCAGGAAGTTCCACGTGTTTTAGGAGTTCTCTGCCTGGAATTGGGAAGAGAGACCAAACATATATTTCTTATTTTGTCACATTATTCCTAGTTCTAAAATCTGCCATTTCTTCAAGGGGCCCTGGTTCCTTTCATTGAAGAATGATGTTAGAAACCAAAGTCTGGATGTTAAGTGTGCTTGTTGCTACTGGGATGTTGTTTCTCTTAGACCCTCTCAGCTAACAGAACAAAAATATGTGTGTGTGTGCACATACATGTATGCATGTGTGTATATACACACATGTGTATATACATTTGTGTACACATATACACATATGCCCATGTGCGCACACATGCACATATACAAAAATATCCATTTCCGTATATAGGCTTCTGTATCTATACTAGGCTATGAATTCATACTGATGTCTCCACCCCTGATCCATTACTGCATGGATCATTCTAGGTTTCTCCCCTGGTTGATCTGTAAATTTCCACCCGTCAGTGAGGAACCTTGTTTGCACCATTTGCCATTCCTTTACCTAATTCCAGTACACTTGAATGTCCATTTCCAATATATACAAGTAGCAGTTTCAGAACTGTTAACCTACATCCCTGAGGCTAACAACTTGCGAAGCACAGCACTGGTGTGCAGTGTTTCGTCTTCAGTCTTACAGATTTGACTGATTTCCAGAACTACTTAAGTCGGCATCTTTTCCCCTGTCCCCTTCAGGGAGAATGTTCCATACATTTAGATTGTCTTATCGCAGTCTGCATTCCTTCCTGGGACCCTTCAACCTCCTAAATAATTTTTTAAGTTTACCTACATTAAGATTCCCTCTTTGTGTTGTAAATTTCTTTGGGTATTGAGAAGTGTGTAATGTCAAGTATCTGTTGCGGTATCATGCAGAATAATGTCACAGCCTTAAAAAAATCCCCTGTCCTTCCTCCAATCACTCCTCTCTTCCAAGTGCAGCCCTAGAAACCACTGATCATTTTACTGGCTATATAGTTTTGCCTTTTCCAGAATGTCATATAATTGAAATCATATAATATGTGGCCTTTTAGATTGGCTTCTTTCACTTAGGAGCTTTAAAGTTTCTTCATGTATTTCTGCAGCTTAATAGCTGATTTCTTTTTATCACCAAATAATACACCACGGTAGGGGTGTACCAGTTTGTTTATCCACCCACCTATTGAAGGACATCTCAGTTCCTTTCAACATCTAGTGATAATGAATAAAATTGTCATAAACAGGGGTGCCTGGTTGGTTGAGTTGGTAGAGCATGCAACCTCTTGATCTCGGGGTTGTAAATTGAAGCCCCATGTTGGGTGTAAAGATTACTTAAAAATTGGGGCACCTGGGTGACTCAGTGGGTTAAAGCCTCTGCCTTCAGCTCAGGTCATGATCCCAGGGTCCTGGGATCGAGCCCCGCACCAGGCTCTCTGCTCAGTGGGGATCATGCTTCCCTTCCTCTCTCTCTGCCTGCCTCTCTGCCTACTTGTGATCTCTGTCTGTCAAAAAAATAAATGTTGGGAAAAAAAAAGATTACTTAAAAATATTTTTTCTTAAAAAAAGGTGCTATAAACCTTTGTGTATAAGTTTTCATGAACATGACTTTTCAATCAATTCAATAAATACCTAGGAGCGTGATTCCTGGGTCATATGGAAAGACTGTTCAGCTTTGCAGGAAACTGCCCAACTGTCTTCTAGAGTGACTGTACCCTTTTGTATTCCCACCAGCAAGGAAGGAGCATTACTGTTGTTCCAAAACTTCCCTTTTCATTCAAATCATGTCACTCACAACAGGAGGACAAGCATCTAGCCAGTTTGCACTGCTCCAGAAGGCAAGTTTTCCATAAGGAGAGGTGGTGACCGGGTTCCCATAGGATACCTGGAGCTCTGATATTTCCACAGTCTAAGGGCAGGTTATGATTGCCTGGGTGAAATAAGGGAAGAGCATGTGGAGAATACCCAGGACACTAGGAATTCTTATCACACAGCCAAAAGTACTTCCCTGATGTCAGAAAGGAACTCCACTAACCAGCCACCCAAGATGCACCTATATTACCCAGGTCCCAAGATCTCCTCTGTGTATATTGCCGTCAGGATGAATTTGTCAGCAGGAGCCTTCAAAATGAAAAGATGTGACACAGCAGAGATTTTAAGAACTTGCCAACTTCTTCATTGCCAACACTTAACCACAAAGATGCACCAAGCCCAGGCTATGGGCCAGTCACTGAGCTGGATACTAGCATCTCAGAGCTCCTTTTACATGGAGGAAACTCGCATGTCCAGAGGTCATCACAATTCAATGCAATATACACAGTAACAGAGGGACACACAGTTAAGTAGCAATTTCCACAACAACTTTTGCATCCCAGGAACCAAGCCAGTCAACCTAGGGGGCCAACGTGAGCTTTTTCAGGCTTCTGCTAAATGATGGCATCTAGCTTTTTGCAGATGGATTTGAAAGAAGAAATGAATTCCTTAGTGGATTTGAGGTGTTGGTGGAGGAAAAGATGGCAGGAGGTAAAGGAAGAAGCCCAGCAGTGGAGGAGCCCTGGGGCAGAGACACTTATTATAGGAGCAGCTGCACTCTGCACCCCCCCCAGTTTCTGAAGCCTCCCCGTGATTTGGAGAGAAGACAGCACACATTTTAAGGACACAGTGGAATGCAAGCGATTGATGGGTCAACACGGCTGGCTGGGCTGGTGATTTTGTAATTACAAAGCAGATTTTTTAGACAGAATGCTTACCCCAACTGTGTAATTAAGAGGATCGTTAGGGATTGTTGCTGGGCTCTGCGTGGCCCCGTGGGCTAGAGCTACCACATGGTTACAATAGAAAAATGCAGGCAGGCTTCATCATAAGGCCGTTGCTAATTAATTGAAACAAATATTTGCAATAACAACTCCGATATATGATACATCTGCAACAGTTGAATGTTGAGAGAATCTGAACAGTGGGGTCTGATCTGGGTAAAACAAAACAAGCAACACACACACAAACATACACACAACAGGTGTTAGGCCCCAGGTTAGAGAAAAACCAATGGGCCAGTAGAAATTGGAATTGAAATTGGTCTTGGTGCCGTTTTGATGGAATCCAACCCTGGAGCACTGGTTAAGACCTTATTTTGTCATCCCATTTACCTTAGAATAGGCATGGAGAAGTTGGAGACGTTCCAGAAACAAACAAGAGTGATTGAGTTGGAAAACAGTACCTATGGGGAAGGTGAGAAGAGCAGAGATTTAGTCTGGGCAGTAAATCTGCCGAAGACATTAATAGAGATTTCAACATTTTCAACATTGTGGATAGAGAACTATCCATAGGATAGGGATTCGCTGTTTCCATCTCTCCTAAGCCCAGGGAAGAAATAAAGCCTCAGCTACAGAATGAGGAACTGAAATGAGCACACATTTTGACATTTTAGGTTCTAGAGCAGGAAACAACCCAGACATTTGATCTAATTCCCTGAAAGCCTTGAGAATAGCAAACAGACCATAAATCCCAACACAGCCCCGCTCCATGCTCTGTACAAATTCCCATTTTTCTTCATTTCATTCTGGACATCTTCCTTGTTGAAAATCATTAAGCAGCCTTCACTAAATGAAAGCACTCCTTCTGGGGGGAAAAAAAAATATAGGCCAAATCATGAACAGACAATCCCAATCTCATGCGCTGAAAGGAGGATCAGACCACAGATTATAACTGAAGCCACTAAGGCTTTGGTGTGAATTGTATATGCTTTGAAGGTTGATTCTAATTTTAGGATTCTAGAAATTCATGACTATCTGCCTTATATTTCCATTGCCTGCCATGAATCTCAACACAGTAGGTGCTCAGTAAGTACTGTTGCTCAGGGACCACATGTGTCTCTCACTGGGTGTGTGAGGGAAATTCTGTGAGAGGTTTGCCCTGGTGACAGGCAGCAGAGAGCAATACCCTCCATGCCCCATGGGCTTGTTCCTCCAACTGTGATATGAAAAAGCACGGGGAAAATCTTACACCTTTTTGGTCTGTCCTTTTTCTTCAGTGTTCAGTATATAAAATCAGGTTTTTACATTAAAGGAAACGTGTATGCCTTATATTTTAGAAAGGAAAAATTTACAGGAGCTTTTCAAAGAAAACAAGAGTCTTCAGAGAAATGTCTTTCCTGATGAAGTTCTGGTGAAGGCTCTAGAATCCCAGGAGTATGCATTTACTCTACTCTAGCTAGGAATAGTTTAGAGCAGCACTATCCACAGAAATTTCTGAGATCATGGAAATAATCTGTATAGATACATGTTGCTATTAAGCACTCCAAATGTGACTAGTGAGACGGAGGAACAAAATTTTTAGTTATATTCTATGTAATTCATTTAAAACATTTTTAAGATTTTTATTTATTCATTTGACAGACGGAACAAGCAGGGGGAGCAGCAGGCAGAGGGAGAGGGAGAAGCAGGCTCCCTGCCGAGCAGGTAGCCCAATGCAGGGCTTGATCCCAGGACTCTGGGATCATGACCTGAGCCAAAGGCAGACGTTTAACTAACCAAGTCACCCAGGCACCCCTTAATTCATTTAAATTTAAATAGCCAATGTGTGGCTGGTGGCTATTGCATCGGACAGGTTTCAAGGACTAAGTTACATTTTATTCCCAACTCCTCCTGAGAAAAATTTTTGGGAATTAAGGAAGAACCTGGGAAACAGAGCCGAGCATGAGGCTTCGGTAAAATTTTCCCTCTGTCATCTTTCACTTCTGCTCCCAACCCTCTACTCACCAGAGAACCCCTTCCCCAGTCTCCAGAAGAACTGAACATATGAGAAAAACATACTTCTGAGAAGAGCCAGGAATGGTGAGCAGTATGTGTCAGGAAGTCTGGGAACCCCAGCCTGGCTGTCTTGTGATCCTCCCAAGAAAACCTCAGGAATCCTGAAGGTATTTCTAAGTTCCTTTCATAGAGGTAGAAAGTGAGGCTTGGGGGTGGACATATGTATTGTTCCGGTGATTTGGTGAAGTGGAAGGAGAACCCTCAGCCTCCAGCTCCTGTAGATTAGTTCCCGTAATGAACCTGGGTCCCTCTCAGGAAAGACGATGGACTGTTCTTCCTTGACCTGTGAGCTTGCGAAGATTTCACACCCAGATAACATCCTTGTGATGTGACCATACATATACATTGTGTGATTTACAAATGCCCCTCTGACTTAATAATTCCCATGCTAGTAATTTATCCAAAATAATTCATGGGGAAATGTTAGTAATATTATAACAAGTGGGAAAAGGAAGGGCACAAAATTATGTATACTATATTTATATGGAATAATGTTATATATGTTATATGTTTGCAATAATGTAATATTATATCATGTAATTATTATGGGTAATACATTGTACCTGGTAGTATGTATCATATACATAATCCCAGGAGGTTTTCAATGGATGAGTATACCTATAACAAAAATTGGAAGAAAATATACCAAAACGTTGATAGTATAATGTCTAAATGATAGGATTATAGGTGATTTTGGTTTTTTACTTTATACTTTCTGTACACTTCAATTTTTCTTTAGTAAACACCACTTTGATGATTAGTGAACCCATTATGTATAAAGATCAACACCTCATTTAATAATCATGATTCAGCATCTCGTATTCGGTGAGAACCCACAACATTGTCTTCACTGTTGTTGGACAATATTGATGTCCTTTGGTCCTGCATCAGCGAGTGGATGTTCTAGAACAGCCTGGAATTTTAAACATCCCCTTCGTGTAAGTTTTCTCTGAAGTGGGAGATAGGCATAGGCAACGCCAATGGGCAAGAAACGAGGGTAACCTGACCAAGGGGGAGATGGGTTAGAGACCCTTTCAAGTGGCTAAGAGCAAGGGGAGAGGGGCTGTGGTCTGGAGAGGAAGCAGCTATTGTCAGAACGAGCAGTCTTGCAGACACCCCGTAGAAAAAGCTGTGCCTTGGTCTAATTTACAAAAAGGTGACTTCGAGGCTAACGGTGGTCTTGTGTAGACTCTTTGGTACCACTGACTTCATCATATTCAGAGTGAAATGCAGATCTGGCAAACACATGCGGGAGCTATATGGGAATTCGCCCTCATGACAGCCTTCAAAAGTCAAGGCAAACACGCATGCCTAATTTCTAACCACAGATCTGCAATTCCAGGCCCCTACCTCCCCCGAGGTGGCTTTAGGTTGGCTTCAGGCTGATTCGAGCCTCAGCGAGCCAGCTTTCCGCAGCCCGCAGACTGACGCAGGATGAAAAGAGAGCGGGGCTTTCTGTTGTGATGTGCTTGCTCCCGCTGAGAACACCCTGCTTTGTAGGCAGGACATGTAACGCTGCTTTCTACATGCCCCAGCATTGCCACAACCTGCTATGTTGCATCCTGTCAACCTAAGCCATGATGGGGCGGAATACAACTTGGGGTGACATCAGGCACCTTGTAACGTATCGCAGCCTTGAAGTCAGCATCAGCCAAGTCACACACGTTGGCTTGGACACGAGATGCTCTTTATTCAGAGGACGCGATCTCATGTGCAGCACGTGACAGCTGAGGGTGTAAAATGCATCAAGGAAGAACATCTACGTCACACTCCATCTGAGAGCCCAAGTTCATCTACTACATCGAATTATCCGTTCTCCGCCGAAAAACTCCACAACCACTGGGTCCTTATGAGAGACGAGCTGACGAATGAAGCTATTCCAAACATTTGGAAAGAAGATGGTGCCTCCAATCCCCTGCGGAAAAGTCATGGCTTGTGAGGAGGTCACCTTCAAGTATTGATGCTGGTGGACCCCTGTAGAGCAATTTATGAAGCCCACGGCTGGCTTAACAGCTATCACCTTAAATCAGAATAATGCCAAATGACTTATAGTAATTTAAACTTTTAAGATCTTATTATCATCTCCCATTTACCAATTGATTACGTATATGAGACTCGGCAGGAGAATGATGATGACGAACAATGAGTGAATGAATATTGCTGAGTCCCTCTAAGGCCAATTCTTCACTATAAAGGAAGTGAACTCTTCACTAGAAATGAAAGGAATAAGTGGTCTCCTCCTCCAGCTGCCACCTGAAGGACTGGGACTTAGTAATTAGGGGAAACGTCATGTTCTCCAAACTCCACTAAGGAGCCGTAAGGGAATTTGGGAACACCACAGCCCTCAAAGACTGAAAAGCACTGAAGGATGGCTCAAGCATTCCACAGCAGGCTGGGAATCCTACCAGTTCCTCTCAAGAAAGGAGGATTCAATGCCACTAAAGGAGGGCTTCAATAGCTCATAACCTGCCTTTGGGTTATAGATGCTTTCTGCTTTATCCTTTTGTAAAAGTGTCATGCTCTGAGCTTCTCTTGGCCCAGTCAGAGAAAGAGGAAAGTATCTGGGAAGAAAGGTCAGGGCTATATTTCTCAGGAGACTTCTTTTTACTCAGTAGCATTGGAAGACTCTGATGGATAACCAGTCCATCCAACAATCCATTGGCAAGTAGCAGGCCCAATGCCATGGAGATGTCAGGTCAAACTTCAGCTCTCACTCCTCCATCAGTCTTCCTTGGACATGACTAAATTCTTACCTTCCTGCCCCGTCAAGACTAATGGGTTAGTAGGAACAGAAATAACAAGCTCAATTGAAAAAGTGCAGCTGGACTTTGCGAGAACCAACAGTGAAAACCAGATGAGTCAAAGCAGCTTCTCTCTATTTCACTGTGTCCCTTTCCCTTTCTAGAACCACATGGCCTTGCACTTTCCCTTTCCCTGTATGACCTCTCCCCACCCCCATCTCCATCTCTGCCTTCTTCCAACTAGCTGTGTCTCTTAATCAGCTTTCTCTGACTCTTTAGGTGCACAAGGACAAATATGGTTACCTTGACCCATTTTAATTTTCCTCAGTTCAAAGGCCTTAAAAAAAAAAGTACTGTATCTTGTAGCTCGAATAAAAATTCCCAGGAGGTTTAGGTCCACTGAATGTCCACTCCAGTCCATTTGGTATGGCCAGGATAGTCCTATCATCCAACCAAACCTTTCAACACAACTTCACTCAAGTCATGATACAGTGAAAGGGAATAGGCTTAGAATCAGACACACTTGGTTGGGACACTGGCTTAGAAATTACCAACCATGTGACCTTGGTTAAGTAAAATAAACCTCAATTTCCCCATATGAATAGAGGAAATATCTATCCTAAGAGGTGTTTTTGAGGAAGAATGAGTTTTGGAAAGAGTTACCTAAACTTGCGGATTCCCCACTTCTTTACTTCCTGCTCCCTCCACATTCACTTACTTCTCTTGCTTCTGCTTCTATCATTTCCTTGAAGTTGGTTTCATTAAGGTCAACTGTGACTTTCCTATTGGTAATATTTGTCTTTACCTTATTTAACTTTTCTTTAGAATCAGGCACTGTTGACCATTCATTCCTAGAAAAGGCTCTTTCTATAGCTTTTATGACAACATATCCTATGTTTTTACAAATTCATGTTAGTTTCTTTGACTGTTTTAATATATAAATGAACAAAATGAAATATTCAGTCATTTTTTGTATCCTCACCAAAAGTTAACTACTGCTAACATGTTTCTCTTTTCTTTTTCATTCTATTCTTTATGAAAGCCACTCCATCATTTTATAAAAAAAATTTTTTTTACCTGGTCAGGATATAAATTCAATTAATGGAAATGTAAAAAAAAAGAAAAGAAAGAAAGAAAAATTTAGAAACAGCTCGAATTCCTGCAGCCCAAAATTCTATTCTTTATTTAGGATAACACAACCAAAACCTTTTTTTTTTTTTTTTTTTTTGTTATCTAAGATATCTTTTTAAAATGCAAACTTGGACCTAGAAATAGATGGGAATACATTTTTTTTTAATGAGCTCACATTATAGATGTTATTTTAAGTTAAAAGAATTAAATTTAATTTTGCTTCGTTTAAATGGACATGAGACAGAGGAACTGTTGACCTTCAAATAACTATTTCCTTCACCTGCCACAGAAACAATTTTCTAAAAAACCCCTTCAAAGCTAAGATGAGAATATGAAAACTATTAGGCAGGTAGAGTCATCATATATTTCTCTGTTAGACATCAGTACTCTCTCAATTCCTCCCAGCTCCTGATCTCTGTTTGCTGTATGGTTGTTTTTATATTGTCTACATTTGTAGTTTTCATTTCAGTGTCTGTACATGTAATGTACCATAGTTCCTTGGAATCTGACTTTGGCTCTCTTATTCAAAGGTATTTGATGCTTTCTACCAGTCCTTTGATCACAGAATGTTCATTCTTATGTTCTTTATTTTGATTTACCTCCATGTGGAATTTTGTTACCAGCAGCTTTTTCAGAAATCCTTGTGAGTCTGTATTCCTTTAGTTATTTTGTATGTGAGAGGGTCTGGTGTAGCTTTTTACATACATGAAATGTTCACAAGTCACAATTTCTTTCTCTTGGAACTCTGATGATATTCCTCCTTTACTTTCTTTTAGCACTGAATGCTCTTGTGGAAGTCTGGGGCCAGCCTTATTTACTATTCCTCACTTGATACATGAGAAAAATCTCTCTTTACCTTTGTTCATGTAACTTAACTAGGTTAGTGTAACTGGACTATATCTTGCATTCAGTCTAAGCAATTGAGATAATGTATAAAAGTGCCTAGCATAGAACCTAGTACAGGGGCTGACCAACTTGGGCCCATAGACTAAATCAGCCTGAAACCTCTTTTTGTAAATAGAGTTTTATTGGAACATAGCCATGACCATTTATATCTTGTCTCTGGCTCCTTTCCTGGTATAATGGCAGAGCTTGTGATAGAGACCGCCTGGTCTCCAAACCTAAAACATTTACTATGTGTTCCTTTACAGAAAATGTTTATCAACCCTGGACCCAGACATAGTCTTTTCCCCAGTAAACACTCTCCGTCTCTTGCCTTTAGAGTCAGAAAATGTAGACGTTAAAGGAAACTTTACACTTCACTCTCTAGTCTAACACCTTGTCTTCTGCAAGAAAAATTTCCATAAAATCTAGACATGTGCCCACCAATCTTTTGTTAACAAACTCTGAAGAGTTCACCTGCATTCCACCATGTCTACATTACCTGGTATCACCTTTCAAAGATGAGTTCACATCTATGTCCAGGGACCCATCATGATTGAGGCAGAATGATGTTTTAATTTAAAGCTGTCTGTGTTCACGGGCACCTGGGTGGCATAGTCAGTTAAACCTCCAACTTTCGGTTTTGGGTCAGGTCATGATCTCAGAGTCATGAGATAGAGCCCAGCAATGGGTTCTGTGCTCAGTGTGGAGTCTGCTTGAGGCTCTCTCTCCTACGCCTTCTGACCTTCCCTGCCACTCTCTCTCTCTCTCAAATAAATACATAAATCTTAAAAAAAAAAACAAAAAAACACCCAACTATCTCTGTCTGCATTCAGACATGCAGGGCCAAGAGATCAAGTCCGTGGATGGTCTCTGCACTCAGCGTGTAATCTGCTTGAGACTCTCTCCCCATTGCCCTTTGCCCCTTCCCGCCTCTCTCTCTCTCTCTCTCGCTCTCTCTCTCTCTCTCAAATAAATAAATAAATCTTAAAACAAAACAAAACAACTGTCTGCATTCACACTTGTGTCCTGTGGCCTTTCTGTAGTCAGAGGGGCCATGCCCACTTGCAAAGAACGAATCCGTATCAACCACAGCATGAGGTTTGATGAGAAGGAGAATAAAATCCAACTGCTTCTGATGTGAGTCAAGTCCAAGAAAATTAAATGCGAAGTCTATTAAAGGTTATGTTGAACTGATCCAGATTTTAAAAGAGTTTCGCCATGATGACTTTGAAATGCACTTTAAGAAGGACTCATCTGGTCCTTCCTCTTTGGGAATGGGCAGGTTTGTGCAGAAGGAATACCTGTGGAGATCATTTCCTGCTCTGTGAATTGCCATCTCCATTCACTATCTCTCATGTACCAATTTGTGGAGAGTATGAGGGTGGTGAGATAGGAGAAAGGATTAATAGTTTGCTTTCCAGTGACTGGGAATGTTGAGAATAGATATTTAGCAGAGGGTGAGATAAGGAATCTTCATGCTCTCTGTGTGTTTGTACGGGGACGATATCAATATATCAGCCTTTTAGATATCTACTTGCCTTAGGTCAGTAAAAATTAGAGGCAGGAATTTTATTTAACTCTGTCTTATCTTTGCTTTGCAACTTGAAGTAGAGGTAGGTTCGTTAACACAAAATATATCTTGGGGTGGGTACATATTTGTAATGTATGTAAAAGGCTAAACTACAGCTTTTTGTATTTCCTCTTCCACGGACAACAGAGTAAGCATCTACAAAGCTGAGAAATATTAGGAGTCAATAGATCCAGAATGTGTGGCCTCAGGCAAGTTTCCTAACCTGCTCTTAGTTTCTTTATCCTTAAGATGGAGAAGTAAGAAGAACTAACTTAGGTAGGTACTGACTCTGTGCTAGTTATGATTCTAATGCTCTCCACAGATGATCTTGTTCAATCCTGACAATTCTTCAAGACACAGATGGCTATTGTCTCCTCTTATGTAAGGAAAGTAAGGGATAGAGAGGCTCAAGCCATTAGCTAGTGAGACTGGAACTTGGATGTCTGGTTCCAGATTCCAGAGTATTCTACCTCTAGTTAAGAGTGAGTTTAAAAATATACAAAGAGAAAAAATTCAAGTAAATTTCTTATCATGTACTTTGTATATAGTAAGCATGCTAGAAATGGTAGTGATCTAATATATTGATGATTATTGTGATGAAAAGACCAATAAAACACCAGAGTGATTTAGAAAAGTGATTATAACCCCCGAGAGGCCTGCTGGCCCTAACCAACCTTTCCTCTTTATTGGAGAGAGGGCTGTTTTTACTTGACCTTGGATCCCACTTGGGACAAAGATGGCCTCCTCCTGCCATAGTGTTGATAGGGTTCAAAGTTACTGAGGCCATTATGACAGTTCTGGCTATTGGTCTTTGACCATAGGGCTTATGCTCAGCCTTTATCTTCTGCCAGGGTCTCAAAATCAGGGATGATTTTCATGCATTCACAAAGGCTGCCAGGTAGAAATCAGACATTACCACTTCTGGCTGTGGAAGGCTTGGGACTGGGATCTACCCTGGCCATTGGGCATCAGTGAGAAGATATGGGAATATTCCTCTTCTGAGAGTCCAGCACAGGGTTTCTGCCTCTTCTATAGAAGACTGAGGGTGGAAAGGAGGTTTGGGAGATAAATCACAGTCTGTGCACTGAAGAAGAGGATGCCAGAGAGGGCAGAGAATGAGAAGAGGTGAAATTCAGGTAGCAACAATGAAAGGCTTTGACAAGAACTGTGAATCACAAGGAGATGAAGTTGGGATATGGTCACATGGTGAAGAAAATGAGCAGTACTTTTATTTATTTTTACTTTTTTATTTTATTTTTTAAAAGATTTTATTTATTTATTTGACAGAGAGAGAGAGAGACAGAGAGACAGAGATCACAAGTAAGCAGGGAGGCAGGCAGAGAGAGAGGGGGAAGCAGGCTCCCTGCTAAGCAGAGAGCCCAATGTGGGGCTCGATCCCAGGACCCTGAGATCATGACCTGAGCTGAAGGCAGAGGCTTAACCCACTGAGCCACCCAGGCGCCCTGTGAGCCGTACTTCTAAAGAGTAAGCAAAGACCAAAATAATTAAAAGTGGGGACTCAACCAGATATGTGTATACCCATGTTCATTATAGCCTTATTCACAACAACTAACTTAAAATGAAATGCTTAAAAAAAATGAAATGCTTTAACTGTATTTTTTATACCTTCAAGCATCTCAGCATCATAGAAATTTCTGCTGACATGTCTCACCCATTGAGTTGGACCTCTACATATTTATGCCATTCCAGACTGAGCCTGAATTTGCTATAGACCAATGGACTTTTCTTCCTTCTTTTCTTGTTTCCATCCTTCTTTTCTTATTGGGACTAACTCTACAGATTACCATCCTGTGAGGACCACCCAGAAAACAAAATTAATACCTCAGCGCCAAACCTACTTATTTGTAGCTTCTTCCTTTTTCATCTTGGCTTGCAGCTGAGAAGCCAGCATGCCTCCGGACAGACCCCGGTTATTATGACACTGTCCAGATTAAATCTTTCCCCAGGAAGACCTCATCCTCCATGTCATCTGAACCATACCCCCTCCATTGTGCTGTCATTGTGGATACTTATGTGTGTACCGAGGAGAATGACAGCCTGAAATTAGGCTGCTGCTTTTGGACATTGGGTAGGAAGATGATTCCAAACCCAAGTGTGAAGTAGAGTTGACCCCTGATGATCAGCCTGAAGGGCCTCTTTTAACCCCCATCTGCAGATGAGTTTGGATCAACTTCAACACAAGAGTTAAACTGGTGCTTTGGGACAACAGACCTGGGTCCTAATGCCAGCTCTACCTTCTCTCTGTGACTTTGGACCCGTTACTTAGCTCTCTAAGCCTCAGTTTCTCTATCTTTAAAGCAATGCTAATACCCTCCCAGAAAGGATGATCAGAGGATTTAAATGAGATGGTATGTTAAGACATTGGCTCAGTGTTCAGAAGAGTTCAAAACATGACAACTATTATTACTTCCTATTGTGATGGTTATTTTTTTGGCTCTCCCTAAATGAAACTGAAGAGACTCAATCCTACCTTTGCAATGACAGAGCCAAAACATGATTCAGGAAAACCCGGAGGAAGAGCACAGGAAATTGCCGGTGAAACCGAAGAGCCACCGGAGAAAGAAAGAGGAAGCAAGGCTCAAGGTCATGTCCTGTCCCTGGGACAAAATGTGCTTTTTGTTTTTTTGTTTTGTGTTCATTTCTACATCTTGCATTTATGTTTTCATTATGGATTATTTCTAATATGCACAAAAACAGAGAAAACATTCTAATCAACCATCCACATTCTCAGCCTCTAGCCTCAATGATCATTTGCCAACCAAGTGAAACTTGCTTTTGATGCCTTAATTTCTTCCACATATAGTGATTAATGACCAATGTCTATTTCCCTCCTTGCTAAGGAATGGATAGGGATGATCCTGAGGAATCTGCCATTCTTCCTACTCCCAAAATACCTTCCAGAAAGTCATGAAACACATCATGTCATTTCAAGTACGACAGACTTGTAAAAATGTTGAAATTTTCCAATCTGGCATCCCCATCCCCAAACTTGCCCACAAATCCAAGACATAACCTTAAACATATAAAGGAACATAACTTCCTTTCCCCCCCTAACTCCTGTCATATTATGCAGTATGAAACAATTCGAGATTAAAGTGACAAATTAACTGTTAACTGCTAAATATTTAATGTCAAGAAAAGCTGTTTAAAACCCATAAAAATGCAGGCAATAAATCTGAATAGTATAGAGGGGAAATGTTATATTAACTTAGATTTTGCAGCATTAGATATTGTCTTATATTAGACGCTTGCCAATTGGAGAACACACAACACATTTACCGCATAAATTTATGAACATGTTCCAGTAACCCCATCCATTTTCTCTGTATTGTTTTCTCTTGGCATTTATAGCAACTTCAGTTTGTCACTGCACAAGGATAAGTGATTTTTTAATTTTTTCCTCTGGCTTTGGCTCGTGCTTAGTGAAGTACACTCATGGCTACCTCACCTTTTTTCCATCACCCTGGAAAAATCAGGTTGATTTTTAAAAATGTAAGTGATAGAAACTAAGGTGAGACTACAGAAGAGGTGGAACTCAAGGATGGGAAGCTCTCACTTCTAACCTCCCAATAACTCAACCTCAGAATTCATATTGCTACTCTTAATGTATTCTACTGAGGTTTCTAATACTTGCCACAAAACAACTGTCAAGAAATACACAGGGAGTTAATGAAGTAATAATGAGGTGAAAATGCCTATGAGTTATAAAATGTTCCTTGGTTTAAAGTGGTAATAAATGAATGTACGTCAAGTGAGAGCTTTGGATCTTTGCTTGTATTGTCTTCCCTACCTAGGCACTGCATATCTCCAGGGGCTCCATTCACACAGATCTCCATGTGATTAGTGTTATTGCCCATTATGCTCCACCTCTGGGATGCTTTCCTGGCCCCCTCAATCCTCAAGTTTCTCTCCCTTCAGTGGGCACTCAAAGGTGCTACCTACCATAGGTACCTCAGACAGGTTCCTCTGGCCCTGATCTCATGAGAAGACAATGCCCCCCACCCCAAATAATAATTCTCACCAGGAAATCCTGAAGACCTCAGGTGAGTGGTCAAGAGTGAACCGAGAAGGGAGCTTTAACCTGATAAGTAGAAACTCAGTTACCACAGTGATGTTAAACTACCCACAGAAAAACCATATCAAGGATTCTTGGGCCAAGAAGTCCTCAGCCATTGCTACAGGGAAACCAAAGATGGGTGTTCAGATGCAACCAGCTCCTTCATCTGAAAGGGTATCAGCTCATGATTCAGCCTGAGGTCAAGCTGAGTATCTCAGAATACTGCTGCCAGAGTTCCTTACATTGGAGCCAGGACAGAGCTAGTCACGTGCATGTCTCCTAGCCTCCAGTTCTACCCTATGAGTCATCAGGAACTGGGCTTCATTGAACTGCAACTAATTCTTACCTTGCTTTAAACAAGAGCCCAGAACACTTTTGTATGAACATCATTCAGACTCCCAGTGCAACTCCTGCTACAGACCATGACCTGACCAGTTAGCCAGGTCCTCTAAGCCTGGCCAGTATGCCTCCCCTTCACTGCTTCTGTCCCCCTATCCAGGGCCATTAGGCAGCTTAGGACAAGGCAGTTATACTGATATCTTGATACTTGGCCCATGTTACCTGTGATATGTTTTGAACATAGTGCTCCACCTGGATGAGGACACAGGCCAGGCTGCATTGGTTTTTCTATCCCTAGGAGCCAGCACAGCCATGAATGCACAGTGGGTATTCAAAAATCATTTGTTAATAGTGCTAGGTGTGTAAAGGGAACAGTTTAAAATTTCCTAAACTAATGAAAGAATCATAGTCCTCGTATCATCTATTTTTTTTTAAAGATTTTATTCACTTATTTGACAGACAGAGATCACAAGTAGGCAGAGAGGCAGGCAGAGAGAGAGGAGGAAGCAGGCTCCCTGCTGAACAGAGAGCCTGATGTGGGGCTCAATCCCAGGACCCCAAGATTATGACCTGAGCCGAAGGCAGAGGCCCAACCCACTGAGCCACCCAGGCGCCCCTGTATCATCTATTTTTTATTGCCTTGTGTTGACATGCCTCTGGTTAGTTACCCAAACTTGTTTCCATGGTGAATGTGGCAGGAATATGTGATTATGGGTCTGTAACTTTCTCTTCCTTTTGAAAAAGCTACGTGATCACCATATTTCTAAATATTATCTTGTAGTGGACCTGTCATTGTCAATGGCCTTCTAGAGTTGGCTTCTCTTACCATGTAGTTGACTGTTGTATGGAAAGTTCTTATAAATATTCCAGGAAGGAGAACTAGGACAGTCTCGAGCCCAAATGACCTTGACTATGAGGATGAGAGAGGTAACCTTTCTGTGGGGCTCTCCAATGCCAGGATATACTTATATAACTTTATTTAATCCTCTCAACCTCATTTTACAGATGAGAGAAACTAGGACTCAGAGAGGTAGGTAACTACACCAGATAGGGGGCTCTTAAAAGGAGAACTCGACTCTAATACAGGGATATCTGATTCCAGGGCCCAGGCTCCTTTCACTGCACGTGCTTCAGAACAAGTTGGGTTGGGAAGATAACTCAACAGTGAAGCTGTGGAAGGTTGAGGACATGGATGAGAAAGATGACACCCTACACAGATGAATTGTGTGGTTATAAAGAAAGACAAAGGGAGATAACAGATAAATATCTGGTATTGGTTTTTATCCAGAAGCAGGGCAAGGATCCTATCTGTCCTGGTTACCATTGTCAAACCTCTGCTTACCACATGCCTGGCTCCTAATTTGTGCTTTACTTGTTTTTTTTTTTTTTAAGATTTATTTTGAGAGAGACAGAGCTGGTGGGGAGAGGGGCAAAGAAAGAGAAC
>ML098978.1:5070-20413 GCA_003697995.1 Taxidea taxus jeffersonii
CTCTGCCTTCCGCTCAGGTCATGATCTCAGGGTCCTGGGATCGAGCCTCACATCTCTCTCTCTCTCTCTCTCTCTCTCTGCTCAGTGGGGAGCCTGCTTCCTCCTCTCTCTCTGCCTGCCTGCTTGTGATCTCTCTCTGTCCAATAAATAAATAAAATCTTAAAAAAAAAAAAAAAGTCTTCATGGGCACCTGGGTGGCTCAATGGATTAAGCCTCTGCCTTCAGCTCAGGTCATGATCCCAGGGGCATGGGATGGAATCCTGCAAGGGGCTCCCCGCACAGCCCGGGTTGGCTTCTCCCTCTGCCCCTCCCCCTGGGAGCGCGCACACAGGCTCTCTCTTTCAGAAAAACAAAACAAAACAAAAACTTCAGGACCAAGGGCCAGGCAAAGAGTTTTTAGACTTGCCACCAAAAGCACAATCCATAAAATGAAAAAGTTGGTAAATTGAACCCTATCAAAATTAAAAACTTTTTCCCTTTGAAAGGCCCTGAGCAGAAGATGAAAAAGCAAGTTAAAGGGTAAAAGAAAATATTTGCAAACCAGGTACCCAACACAGGCTTGTATCGAGAACATATGAAGAATTTTCACAACTCAACAGTTTAAAAAAAAAATCCAATTAGAAAACGAACAAAAGACAAGAACAGACATTACACTAAAGAGGATTTTCAGATGGCAAACACATGAAGAGATGTTCAACATCATTAATCACTAGGCAAATGCAAATTAAAACCACAAAGAGGGGCACCTGGGTGGCTCAGTTGGTTAATCATCTGCCTTTGGGGGTGCCTGGGTGGCTCAGTGGGTTAAAGCCTCTGCCTTTGGCTCAGGTCATGATCCCAGGGTCCTGGGATAGAGCCCCGCATTGGGCTCTCTGCTCAGCAGGGAGCCTGCTTCCCTTCCTCTCTCTGCCTGCCTCTGCCTACTTGTGATCTGTCAAATAAATAAATAAAATCTTAAAAAAAAAAAAAATCATCTGCCTTTGGCTCAGATCATGATCCCAGGGGTCTTGGGATGGAGTCCTGCCTAGGGCCCCCACTCAGCAGGGAGTCTGCTACTCCCTCTTCCTCTGCCCTCTGCCCCTCCCGTCTGCTCAAGCTTGCTAGCTCTCTCTCTCTCTCTCTTGCAATAAATAAAACCTTAAAAAAAAGCACAAGGAGATATCACTACACATCTATCTTAATGGCTAAAAAAAAGTAAAAGCACACCACTGGCTCAGTGAGTAGAGCATGAGACTTTTTTTTTTAAGATTTTATTTATTTGACAGAGAGAGCCAGAGAGCACAAGTGAGGGGAATGGCACAGGGAGGAGAGAACAGGGGACTCTTGATTTAACTGTGGTGAGGTTTTAAGTCTGAGTCCCCATTGGTTGTAGAGTTTACTTAAAAAATGGAAAAATTTTTTTCCTTTAAACAGAATGAAGAGAGCTAATTGAAACTACACTCTTAGTCCAAGTGGGAGATGCTGGTGGTTTGGACCCAAGTGCCTCCTAGTTTTCTTTCTTTCCTTCTTTCTTTGTTTTTTGTTTTGTTTTGTTTTTGAGAAGGTGCATTAAATATCAGTTCAATAATTACCTACAAAGCTCCTTTATAAGTTGTTAGGGTCTGCTGCACTAGTGCTTCTAAAACCTCTATGTACAAACAAATCACACAGGGAATTGTTAAATGCAAACTCTGATTCACTAGGTCTAGGGAAGCCTGAGAGTTGGATGATTCCAGTGTTGTTGATTGACAGGCTTTGTAAGACCATATCCTAGAGCCAGATTCTTTTAAAGATGTTATAAGCCTCAGAAGATACTGGAGGATCTTGCCCAGGCAGATGCTGGAGAAGGGGAATGGGCATTAGAAAATGGGAAGATTTCATCTCTTCCTGGAAGCCATCCTAATTACATGACTCAGCCTACCCTTCCTTGCCCAACCCTACACACAACCCTTAGGCTCCTGTAGGTTAATGTTTCAGCAAACCAAATCAGAAAACAGTAAGAATTTAAAGCTAACAGTAATGTATTTTTTTAAGTTTTATTTACTTATTTAAGTAATGTCTGCACCCAACATGAGACACAAACTCATGACCTTGAGATCAAGAGTCACATGCTTTTCTGAGTCAGGCAGGTGCCCCTGAACTATGAATAATCTTAATGGACATATGGGCCAGTCTCTCCAGAAACCCTGGTAAAGGGTTTCAGTTTCTGCTTGAAACTCCCAAGAATGGGAATTCACTACCTCAAACATCAGATCCCTGGCCTTCTACCCTCTTCTTGCTTAAACAGCAACAGTGAAACAATAAACTTGCAAATTGAATATATTCACCCCCCCAAAAAAAATAACAACAGGAGTAATGTTTAGTGAATTACACTAATGACTTCAACTATTATGGAGAAAGAGTGGTCACCGGGCTGCCTCGGTAGCGTAGGGGGAAGGTTTCATAGAGGTATGATCGGGATGTGGGGTGAGTCTAAAGGTACTGGGAGACAAGGGAAACAGCCAAGTGCAAAGGATGCAAGCAGGGAAAAGTTGAAAATTTCAGAGAAACTAATTAGATACTCCCAATAGAGTGCTCTATCATAGAGGGGGATAAGACCACAAGATGAATGACAAGCCTTGAATGCTAGTCTAAGAAGCTGGGGTCATAGTTAATGGAGAGTCATGGAACCTTTGAGGTTAGAACTGTGACCTGAAAAACATTTTAAATTCTAGAACTCAATAAAATAGTTGTGGCTATCTAATTCGCTCCCTTTACAGACATACACACAGACCAAAAGAGATGACACGATTTATTGAAGATTACACCAATACATAGGGAAAGCTATGCTTTAGAACAACGAATCTAGCTATAGTCTGGAGGGCAGATTAGATAGGGAGAAGCTAGAAGCAAAGAGGCCCATAAGGAAGATGCTGACATCACCAGTAATCAAGGCATGAGGATTAAAGCGCTCAAAGGGATGTTTGTGCTAAAATTCATGGGATAAATGAACAAGGTTTGGGAACTGATTGAATATGATTAAAAGAGCTGGAGAGGAACTCTATCATAGTAGTGATAGGGCTGAAGACCATGAGTCTGTTTTTAAGGGATGTGGGGGTGATTCTTGGCTCAACCATGTATCAGTTATGTGACTTCAGACAAGATATTCAACATTGCCAAGCAAACTCTGTTTCTGTATTTGTTAAATGGGAGTCATACTCCATCAAAATACTACATCCTCACTACATCAAAAGAGTGTTGTGAGGATTATATAAAGTAATGTAATCAATATTTAACACAGTGTTTGGCACATTGTAAATAATAAGTAGCTGCTTGGGTTTTTTACACCTATGGGTGACAGAATTTTACACCTAACAATTGTGACAATAATAACATTAACAAAAAATAATAATAATAATAATGACATTAACAGACATAGAGAAGTCCAGAAAGAGCCAGCTGGAGGAGGATGAGCTTCCTGTAATGCATCTGCTGGAGGGTGATGCAAGAGAGAAAATACACAGTAACCAATTAAAGACATGTATCTGGGGTTCAGAAGAGATGCTAAAAAGAGACATGTGGGGATTATCTGCATAAAAGTGATCTCTAAATACCTTGAAGCTAAACATGAAAGCATTGGCAATATTCTTCTCTTTTTTTTTAAAGGCAGACTTCTTGTGATTGTGCAGGTATGAATTCCAATGGTATTTGCCAACCAAATATGCATACTAGCAATATGTCAAATGTGTCCTCTAGAATTTTTACAACGATACATTATATGCTATAATTTGCCAAGCCTAGAGTCTTTAGAATGAGATTATATAGGGGTACCTGGGTGGCTCAGTCCGTTGAGTGTTCAAGTCTTGATTTAGGCTCAGGTTGTGATTTCACAACCTTGATTTAGGCTCAGTGTTGTGGGATGGAGCCTCGTGCTGGGCTCCCCACTCATTGGGGAGTCTGTTTGAGATTCTCTCCCCTCTCCCTCTACTGCTCTGCCTGCTTGTGTGTGTGTCTCTCTCTCTGTCAAATAAATAAATAAAAATCTTAAAAAAAAAAGGGGGGGGCGCCTGGGTGGCTCAGTTGTTTAAGATTCTCTCTCTCCCTCTGCCCCATCCACCGTTCATACTCTCTCTCTCAAATAAATAATCTTAAACAAAAAGAAACATAATTCTATACAAAATAATTTTAGTATTATAATATATATTACCTGGGACTGACATTAATTATACTGTGATTTATTTTTTATAATTTTTTTAAGATTTTATTTATTTGAGAGAGAGTAAGCTAGAGAGAGAACATAAGCTGGGGGGAAGGGGGAGGGAGAGGGGCAGACTCCCCACAAAGCAATGAGCCCCATGTGGTATTCGATTCCAGGACCTGAGCCGAAGACAGACGCTTAAAAGACTGAGCCACCCCTGCGCCCCAGTGATCTATAAGTATGAAAAAGTATCTTAAAAGGAGCAATAAGCAATAACTGCCATTCATTTGTTACACAAAAATGAACCATAAAAGACAACATATATTGAAAGGTTGCTCTGTGCCAGGGTACCTGGGTGGCTCAGTGGTTAAGCATCTGCCTTTGGCTCAGGTCTTCATCCCAGGGTCCTGGGATTGAGCCCCGCATAGGGCTTCCTGCTGGGTGGGAAGCCTGCTTCTCCCTCTTCCACTCCCCCTGCTTGTGTTCCCTCTTTAGCTGTGTCTTTGTCAAATAAATAAATAAGATCTTAAAAAAATAAGAAAAAATAAAATAAAACAACTTAAAAAGAAAAAAGATTGCTCTGTGCCAGGCACAAAGTGCTTTGCTTATAGTAATTTGCACAACCACTTCGTGAGGTAAATACTGTTATTGTTCTCGTGTTTTGGGTGGGGAAACTGCCGCTCACGGCGGGTGGATGACTTTCGCAAATTCAGACAGCCAGAAGAAGTGGATCCAGGATTTAAAGCCAGTCGGTGCAGGGCCAGCGGTTTGGCTCTAAATTACATGTGTGCTTCTCCACCATGGGGAAAGCTTTATTCCAGAGTTTCACCTTCATGAGAGGTCACCGTGAGGTGCGGAGAAATCATCATTCAAAACCAACAAGACGGCTAGCTCTAACACTGTGCGCAGAATAGAATCGATTCAGGTCATGACTGTCCTGCTATTAATGATTTAAGGAATCAGGGCAACTAATGCATTATGCCCACATGTGAGAAACAGAAAGGCATCTTGGGATGCAGGGCAAAGAGAGGCCATTCATAATACTGGTTAGTTAGGAATGAGTCCCGAGGGAATCTTCACTGCCCATAATCAAGAATGAAGTATGAACCCTCCCACTTTTGACTCCAGAATCGAACTACAAATCAGACCGCAGGATCATTTGGTGAAGGTAATTGCCTGTGTTTTGAAAAACAAACAAACAAAACACACACAGGTCACTTGTCTGTCTCTGGCTGAGCAATATGCATAAGGAAACTACCTCCTCAGTCTTCTGAGTGAGGCCTGATCCTTGGTGGGGGAGGGGAAGAAGAGGTTTGGGGGGAAACCTGCAACATTTGCTAATTGGGGAAGGAAGTCCTGAAAGATTCCTCACATAGTCTGGTGCAGCAGCTATATGAGGTGGGCCTGATTCTAAGTCCTATTTTACAGATGGGGAAAAATGAGGCCCAGGAAGGTTAAATAGTCTAGCCAAGACCACAAAACCACTTAAGAGGCCGAGGCTGGCTGTGGATCAGTGTCACTCTTGCTCCAGAGCCCATGTGCATAACCACCACACTGTGCCATAGAACATAGAACATCATGTCAGGAATTCAAGACTTCCTGGCCCAATGGATCACCGGCAAGGCGATCACCCAAGGATCACCGGGCAACCCAAGGGAGATCAGTCATCTATTTTTTTTTTCTATTCAACAATACTGCCTTCCTCTGACATTCTTACGTTTTTCTGCTCTTGACTATGAGAGCAATGACTCTAATACCTTTGATTTTTTTTCTCCTTAAGCTCTTCAATCGCATTTATTTTTACATTCTCTTACAAACCTCCTCGTTTCCACTTTCTAAACATAGATATAATAAAGCCTTTTGCAAAGACACCAGCTCTTTGCCTCTAATAGTCTCTCTGCTTGTCTTGACTCTGGTCTAGTCTTTCAGACTAAAACTCTCTGGGGGAAGGATTACATGGCTGAAGAGGTGCAGGGTCCAGAGCAGTGATTTCACATTCATCTCCCTCTTGCTTTCTTGTGATTTGATTCTCCAGGACCCCTCCTGGGAGTCATGGGCCTGTTGCCTTTTGTCTTCACTGAAGATAGTTGTAACACTGGACTCAGTTCAGTTTATCTCCCCAGGGTCTCTAGATTGGAGCTAAACATCACATAATCTGTAATTTCTGTAATATTATGATCGTAGTGCCTTGTGTATTAGTTGGGATGAACTAGGTTGTGCTACAGCAAAAAGTCAATCACAAGTCTCAGTGGTTTAATGCCTTAGTCCATCAGGTTTGTGTAACAAAAACACGATAGACTGTGTGACTTATAAACAATAAACATTTATTTCTCACAGTTCTGGGGCAGGGGGATGTCCAAGATCATGATGCCGACAGATTCCGCATCAGCAGATCTCAGGTAAGTCCGGTTTTATCCAGTGCAATGAACTGAATGCTTACACTGAGTCTGATGAGACACTCCTTTTTTTTTTTTTTTTTAAGATTTTATTTATTTATTTCACAGAGAGAGATCACAAGCTGGCAGAGACGCAGGCAGAGGGAGAGGGAGAAGCAGGCTCCCCGCTGAGCAGAGAGCCCGATGCAGGGCTCGATCCCAGGACCCTGGGATCATGACCAGAGCCAAGGCAGAGGCTCAATCCACTGAGCCACCCAGGGGCCCCCCGACTCTCCTTCTTAATGAGCAATCTTCTCACTGGAACCTCATGTGGTAGAAGGAGGTTTTCCAGAAGGGCACTGTTGGGGAGCAAGAATTTCCTGTCCCCGATCAAAGTCCTTTGAAGGCTGGATGAAGAATGAAACTGACATGTGACAGATGAACAGGAGAAAAGCAAATTTAATTTCGTTCCTATGGGGAATCCACCCAGACATGGAAATTCCGAAGAGCTTAATACAGATCAAGCAAAATGAGGTCTATATGTCAGCCTGAACTAAGGAGAAGGGGGGAGGGGTCTGGAACTTCCAAGGGAAGGAATGCAGTTTGTAGGGCAATAAGAAAAAGAACAGATGTTTGGAAATTAGATGTTTGCCCTACAGATGAGTCACTCAGATAAAATTTATCCCAGCTAATAATCATTGTTCTGGGAAACACCCCCAATTTTAGAATCTTTTCCTTTTCTCTCTCTTTTTTTTTAGATTCTTCTAGGTAGTTAGAGGGGCAAAAAGTTTCTTCTGAGCCTACAGTGTCTTAATTGCCTTCAGCTCTGAAAAAGTCCTGCTAAAATGGTCCCCCTTGGGGTGGCTGGCCCTTGACCCCTAAAGCACTAATCCCATTCCTAAGGGCTCTACCTCCTAATACCATAGCCTGGGGGGTTAGGATTTCACTATATGAATTTTGCTTTTTTTATGTTTTATTTTTCTTAAAGATTTTACTTTAAGATTATATTTATTTTTTATTTATTTGTCAGAGAGACAACTTGCATAAAAGCAGGGGGAGCAGCAGTTAGAGGGTGAAGCAGGCTCCTCACTGAGCAAAGAGCCCGATGCTGGGTTCCATCCCAAGACCCTGGGATTATGACCTGAGCCAAAGGCAGATGCTTAAGGACTGAGCCACCCAGGTGCCCCTTAAAGATTTTAAGTAATGTCTACACCCCACGTGGGGCTCAAACTTACAACCCAGAGATCAAGAGTCGCAAGCCCTTCCAACTGAGGCAGCCAGGCGCCCCTCCCTATTTGAATTTTGGAAGAAACACAAACTCTGAGTCCTCTGCACTGCACAAACCCAAATCTGCTGTAGGGCCAGCATCTCTGCAGTTCAATCCTCCCCTTCCAATGATTCCGGAGGCTGTTCCCCCTCCCCCCATGTGTTATCTCAATACAAGGCCTCTATGATGCCAAACCACAGGACAGAGAAAGCTGGGGGAAAGGGAGGGTCCCACAGTAGCTCTTAAATGGTTGGTTTGGCCTGGATGTCTCTGCTCCTTTGAGCCCATGAACGAGCACTAGTGGAATGGCCCTGCATAACGTGAAGGGAGATGGAAAATAGGGAGGACCATACAGCATTCTGTGAGCAGGAAAGGTCTTTGCTTTCTTCTTGTTCCCATATCGTATGCTGCAATCTTGTCTCTTCCTTTCCCAGTTCAGGTCCCAGCTATCAGCCTGTACCTTGGACTTTAACTTTCTACCTCCAAATCACAAATTATAGTTTAATCCAGTGCTTGTTCTTTGGAGTATTTTATCTCCTGCCAGATGACCCTGTCCTTTCACTGACATGCCTTATGGCTGGAATGTGTCTCCCTTATCCCTGTGTCTTGTTTTGTCTGTTTTTTTTTTGTTTTTTTGTTTTTTGTTTTGCATCCAGTCATTTTCCAGGAGCTACCCAGCAGAGAGTGGTCTAGAAAGACCTCCTAAACTTGAAGTTATTAAGCCCAAGAGACATTCTCTCTCTGGAGTGGAGTAAAGAAAGGGAGACAGGAGAAACACTGAAGGGATCAAAGCAAGGTGAGCCAGTTCTCCTGAAGGCAGGTCCAGGGGAGGCCTGGTTCACTATCTCCTTAGGAGAGTTTAATACAGATCAGGTAAAAAGACCTCTGGGAAGGGGCACCAGTGCTCTCTGGTAGAAACGGGTCTCCCTCTTCCACAGCTCACTCACTTGCTGATCAGATTGAGCATTAGCATGGGGCACCTGGCTGGCTCAGTTGATGGAGTGTGGGACTGCTGATCTCGGGGTTGTGGGTTCGAGCCCCATGTTGGTAGAATAGATTACTTAAAAATAGATAAACTATATATACATATTTGTATATGTGTGTGTGTATATATATATATATAAATAGATAAACTATATATACATATATAAACTATATAAATATATATATAAACTATATATATATATGTATATTTTTTTAACCCACTGAGCCACCCAGGCGCCTCTGTATATTTTTTTTAATTAAGTAAATTCTACCCCCAGTGTGGGGCTTGAACTCATGACCCCGAGATCAAGAATTGCATGCTCTGGGGCTCCTGGGTTGCTTAGTGGGTTAAGCCTCTGCCTTCGGCTCAGGTCATGATCTCAGGGTCCTGAGATCAAGCCCTGCATCGAGCTCTCTTTGCCCCCCCCCCCCCCTCTGCCTGTCTCTCTGTCAAATAAATAAAGAAA
Organism: Taxidea taxus jeffersonii; assembly: GCA_003697995.1. Taxonomy (NCBI): domain Eukaryota; kingdom Metazoa; phylum Chordata; class Mammalia; order Carnivora; family Mustelidae; genus Taxidea; species Taxidea taxus. Next base: position 14,320 of record ML098978.1, read on the forward strand.
ATCTTAAAAAAAAAGAAAAAAAAAAGAATTGCATGCTCTATAGACTGAGCCAGCCAGGTACCCCAAAATAAAAATATGTTAAAAAAAAAAAAAAGGAAGAGCATGGAACACTTAATATCAGTGTTTTGAATTCAAACCCCATGTTGGGGGTAGATGTTACTTAAACAAATAAATAAACTTAAAAAAAAAAAAAGAATGAACATTAGTGTCTTGCTTTTGCTTTTAATCAAATACACTAGAAAGGCAATACTTAAGGAAAATTTTTTAAAGATTTTTTTGTTTATTTGACAGACAGAGATCACAAGTAGGCAGAGAGGCAGGCAGAGAGAGGAAGGGAAGCAGGCTCCCCACTGAGCAGAGAGCCTGATGCAAGGTTGATCCTAGGACCCTGGGATCATGACCTGAGCTGAAGGCAGAGGCTTTAACCCACGAAGCCACCTAGGTGCCCCTATTTAAGAAAATTTAAAAGAAAGAAGAATTTATCCCATGAACCTAATAACCTAATAGTTATTCTTTTTTGTGTTGTTGTTTAAGATTTTATTTATTTATTTGACAGAGAGAGAGATCATAAGTGGGCAGAGACAGGCAGGGGAGGGGGAAGCAGGCTCCCCACTGATCAGAGAGCCAGATGCGAATCCCATGACCCTGAGACGATGACCCAAGCTGACTTCAGAGGCTTTAACCCACTGAGTCACCCAGGCGCCCCCCTAATAGTTATTTTTGTTTGCATGCTTCTTTCCAGTTGTAGGAGAGGAAAAAAAATATCTTTTCCTCTGCCTGCCCCTTTTGTGTTCTCCAGCCGGGAACATATAAATCCGACTGTCCAAAGGCAGACTAACCAGGGCCGCCTGGCTGGCTCAGTAGGTGGAGCGTATACCTCTTGCTCTCCAGGATGTAAGTTCGAGGCCCACATTGGGTGTAGTGATTACTGGAAAATAAAATCTTAGAAAAAAGAAAAGGCAGATTAACGAAGGAAAAACAAACAACTTTATTACCATGTGCATGGCCATGTATATATGGAAACCCCCAGGGATGAACAGCCCCAAGAGTGGTTAGAATTTGGGCTCATAGCCCATCTATGGCTAAACAAAAGGAAAGGGGGCTGGGACTTCTGGGCAGGGGAGGCAAGCTGTGGGAAGGTAACCAGGAAGAGTCTGGTAAATATTTGTTGTTTAGGAAGTCTCGTTATGCAGATTTAAGTGGGAACTTTCTCCAGTAATAGGAGCCGTAGAATTCCTTTTCCCTTAAGAAGGAGAGAGACACTTTTTACAAATGGGAATTTCTTTATAAATATATGTTTCCTTTACAAAAGGAAACCTTGCACCTTGTATTTGAGCTTTTCCTGTGTCTGCCATTTCTTTTTAAAGATTTCATTTATTTATTTGACAGAGAGAGAGAGATCACAAGTAGACAGAGAGGCAGGCAGAGAGAGAGGAGGAAGCAGGCTGCCCGCTGAGCAGAGAGCCCCATGTGGGGCTCAGTCCCAGGACCCTGAGATCATGATCTGAGCCGAAGGCAGAAGCTTAACCCACTGAGCCACCCAGACATCCCGATGTCTCTCAGTTCTTAACAGCCTTTAGCATAAAATAATCCATACGCCCAAGAGGCGTTCTTTTGGGGATGGCACATTCTGTTATCCTTCACAGTCTTTATATTTATGATTTTTTTTAAAAGATTTATTTATTTGGGACACCTGGGTGGCTCAGTCGTTAAGTGTCTGCCTTCTGCTTGGGTCCTGATCCCTCAGGAGTCCTGCATTGGGCTCCTTGCTCAGCAGGGAGCCTGCTTCTCCCTCTGCCTCTGCTGCTTGTGCTCTTTCACTATCTCATTCTCTCTCTTTCAAACAAACAAACAAACAAATAAATCTAAAAAAAAAAAATTTATTTATTTAATATCTACACCCAAAGTGGGGGGCTCCAAATCACAACCCTGAGATCAAGAGTCACTTGCTCTACTGACTGAGCCAGCCAGGCCCCCCTCACCATGTCCTTCCATCCCCACCCTTGCCTGCTGCCCACTCCTAACCATTTTTGGACAGCTCCCACTGATTTAAAAAAAGAAAAAGGGGGATCTGGGTGGCTCAGTCTGTTGGGCCTGACTCAATCTGACTCTTGGTTTTGGCTTAGGTCATGATCCCAAATTCTGGGATCAGGCTCCTCATTGGGCTCCTTGCTCAGCAGGAAGTCTGCTTCTCCTTCTGCCTGCTGCTCCCCCTGCTTGTGCGCACTCTTTCTGTCAAATAAATAAAAATAAAATCTGAAAAATAAAAGAAGCTTTAAGTTCCCTAGTCAGTTTTCTATAAAAGACTGACCATAAAGCCCTCAGTGGTAACCCATGCAGGACAATTCTCACTCTAGAGAGCTTTCTATCTCTTCTCACCTTCACTTAATAAACTATCACTCCACCCTATTGTGTCCCCGAGATTCATTCTTTGGCTGCAAGGGATGAGAACCCTACGATTCTCATCCCTTTGGTTATAATCGTGTCTCTAGTCCTCCCACAGGGGACACACTGTTTGAAGGCAGCTCTGTAATCTCAGATGCTGTCTTCAGTAAGGTGGTCAGGTTCAGTTACTTGAAACATTCTTCTCATGTCAAGACTTTAAGTCCCGTCTACAGACAGGCCACTTGCCCTTTGAATATACCTGGTGTCTGTAGTTTTCAAGGGGTGATACCATCCTGCAGAAATCTTTCCAGGAGAAAGGAGACACTGCTACAGACACACAGGCTGTGATTTTCAAACAGTGACTCGTTAAGCATCTGCCTTAGGCTCAGGTCAGGGTCCCAGGATCCTAGGATTGAGCCCGCATCCGGCTTCCTGTTCAGCGGAGAATCTGCTTCTCCCTCTGCCTGCCTCTCCCTCTGCTTGTGCTCTCTCACACACTCTCTCTGTCAACTAAAGTCTTAAAAAAAAAAAAAAAGGCAAAGAGTGACTCCTAGTAAGAGGAGATACCCATAGGAGATGGAGCTGGGCTTGGCACCTTGCTAATAATTTGACAAGAATGAATAATGTAGCTTACATTTACATTTACTGGATAGCCACTATTCGAAGTGCTTTATGTGTATTATCTCATTGAACCTTCACAACAACCCTAGGAGATGGGTACTCTTTTTTTTTTTTTTTAAGATTTTATTTATTTATTTGTCAGAGAGATAGAGAGTACAGGTGGAGTGGTAGGCAGAGGGAGAAGCAGGCTCCCTTCGGAGCAAGGAGCCAGATGTGGGACTAGATCCAGGACGCTGGGATCATGACCCGAGCCGAAGGCAGCCACTTAACCGGCTGAGCCACCCAGGCATCCCGGAGATGGGTACTCTTATGCTTAGCCTCATTTTACAGAAGAGGAAACTGGTACAAGAGAGTAACTTGTCTAAGGCAGTGCCGCCAGTAAACGGCAAAAGCATAATCCGGATCCTGAGAGCTAATTCCAGACCCCTTGTATACGCTCAGTCTCTGGGGTTTATTGCTTTGTTCTTAGCCAAGATTTTGAATTTTAATATTTTTACAAAGCAGTAAAGAATATATTTCTCTGAGTCTTGGTTTCTGCTAATTTGATAGTAAACAAAATGTTAACTCCCTTATGTGCAACATTTTTTCAAAAAGACTTTATTTATGTATTCGACAAACAGAAATCACAAGTAGGCAGAGAGGCAGGCAGAGAGAGAGGAGGAAGCAGGCTCCCTGCCGAGCAGAGAGCCTGATGTGGGGCTCCATCCCAGGACCCTGGAACCATGACCTGAGCCGAAGGCAATGGCTTTAACCCACTGGGTCATCCAGGCACCCCTATATGCAACATTTATATAATACTAGAATGAGACATAGGCCAGAATATGTCCTCTTCTTCCAGATTTATGCTCTCATAGCAAATATATATTATTTGGCTTCTGACTTCAGAATTTGAAAAAAAACAGAGGCAGAAGAAGGCACTGAGCCGAGTCCAGTGTTCTAGATAGGAGCTTCAGTGCAGCCAGAGGTGACCGTGGGTGATTCCTCAGTTGTAAAAGGAAGGAACTGGATTCCACTGCTAGTGAAGGGACCTCCTCATGCTCAGATCTCACGTCCAAAGGAGTAAATCTCTGCGGGGATTTCCCAGCACCGAGGCAGAAGGCAAGAGCAAATATCTGCCTTGAAAGAGGCGGACTCTCTGGTGTCCCTTGAGTCACGCAGATCAAACTGAAATGAACAAGTGGGTATCTGTTCGCTGCTTCTCGTGTGTGAGGCTGATTGGCAGCGGTGCTGTGCTTAGGTGTTTGACTGGCTCTGCTGCTCCTACTAAAAATAAGCGGCCAGTGTGAGGGGTGAGTCATTTTCATACATGACTATGTGGAGGAACAAAGTGACAAAGGTCACAGCGGCCCCGCGTGTGATGATTTCCCTTCTGAGCAGATACTACACCCTGTTCCCAACCAGCCCCTCTTTTTCTGTTTTATTTTGGATAAGCCGTAGACCTTAAATAGAAAACCGACTCAACAGTCCTTGATTGTGTTTCAGTTTGTTCATATCCTGTTCTCTGTTTGTGGACTGGCCTCGTCCTTACGGCTGGATTTGTTACTTTTCTGGGGGAATAGACGATGTTAACGTTGGTGTTAACGACTACCGTTTGCACAGTGATTACATATGCATATATGCATAGTTGCTTTGGAATAGTCAGCCACAGCCCTGGCGACGTGGCAACGCGTGGACGAGTTCCCATCTTGCTCTAGAGGGAGTAAAGTCTTATCAGGACAGGATCCATCCCGGGTGAAATTGTAAAGTAATGTTGTCTTGTTGTTGTTGTTTTTAAGATTTTATTTATTTACTTGACAGAGATCACAAGTAGGCAGAGAGGCAGGCAGAGAGAGGAGGAAGCAGGCTCCCCGCTGAGCAGAGAGCCCGATGCGGGGCTCCATCCCAGGACCCTGAGACCATGACCTGAGCCAAAGGCAGAGGCTTTAACCCACTGAGCCACTCAGGTGCCCCTAAAGTAATGTTGTTTTGTTTTCAGATGATCTTTCTATTTCATTTCTGAGGATTTTTCTGTTTCATTTCTGGGATCTCCGTTCTTCACCCCTTATCCCTGTGGCCAGTCCCTCATTCAGCTTTCTAATCAAAGCTTCTCTCTTCTTTTTTAAAGTAGGCTCCACACTCAATGTGGGGCTTGAACTCACGACCCGAGATTAAGAGCTGCATGCTCCACATACTGGTGCCAGCCAGGTGCCCTAAAGCTTCTCACTTGTTAGGCCTTATTCTCATTGGCTATAAAATGGGAAGAGAAAGACACTAAATGTTGTTTCTTTCCTTTTTTTTTTTAGAGAGAGGAGTCAGGGGAGCAGAGGGAGAGAGAATCCTGAAGCAGACTCCCCGCTGGGTGAAGGGCTTGATCTCAGGACCCCATGATCATGACCTGAGCAGACACCAAAAGTTGGACTCTCAAGCGACTGAACCATCCAAGGTGCCTCACTAACATTCTTTCTTAACCTAACTTTTTTTTTTCTTTCCTAGCTCTGCCTTCTTAAGAAGTGATGACATAAACTCCAAAATTAGTTCAGGCTTCTTTCCCTTCCCCAATAAAATACCCATTCCCTTGGGGCTGCTGATTTCATCTAGCTATTTGTTAGAAATTAATCGATGAAACAAAATATAAAGGCTAAGGGAGTGCCTGGCTGGCTTAGTCAGTAGAGCGTGGGACTCCAGATCTCAGGGTTATGAGTTCGAGCCCCATGTTGGGTGCAGAGACTACTTAAAAAAAATCTTAAAAATTAAAAAATATAAGGGGTGAAATTGGACCATGTGTTTCATAAAATGATTCATCCTAGAAGTATCGTCCATAAATAAGCCTTACCTACATTCATAAATGAATGACTTTGAATGGTTTATCCAGCTGTTATCTTTCTTTGTAATCCAGTCCAGAAGCTCCTCAAACCAAAAGTGTTCAAAGCGAACTTATTTTATTTTTTTTTAAGATTTTATATATTTATTTGACAGACAGAGATCACAAGTAGGCAGAGAAACAGGCAGAGAGAGAGGAGGAAGCAGGCTCCCCGCCAAGCAGAGAGCCTGATGCGGGACTCGATCCCAGGACCCTGGGATCATGACCCGAGCTGAAGGCAGAGGCTCA
>ML098978.1:20423-82175 GCA_003697995.1 Taxidea taxus jeffersonii
GATCCCAGGACCCTGGGATCATGACCCGAGCTGAAGGCAGAGGCTCAACCCACTGAGCCACCCAGACGTCCCTTATTTACTTATTTTAGAGACTCAGCAAGCACAAGCAGGTGGGGACAGAGGGAGAGAGAGTCTCAAGCAGACTCTGCACTGAATGCAGAGCCTGATCTCACCACCTTGAGACAGGGACCTGAGCTGAAACCAAGAGTTGGGCAATGAGCGGACTGCGCCACTCGGGCACCCCAGAACTTATTTTATTTTTAAAAAGCAATCTTCCAGAGCACCTGGGTGGCTCAGTGGGTTAAGCCTCTCCCTTTGGCTTAGGTCATCATCACAGCGTCCTGGGATGGATCCCTGAATTAGGCTCTCTGCTCAGCGGGGAGCCTGTTTCCCCCTCTCCCTCTGCCTGCCTCTGCCTACTTGTGATCTCTCTATCTCTCTGTCAAATAAATAAATAAAGCCTTTTTTTTTTTTAAGACTTTATTTATTTATTTGACAGACAAAGATCACAAGTAGGCAGAGAGGCAGGCAAAGAGAGAGGAGGAAGCAGGCTCCCTGCTGAGCAGAGAGCCCGATGCAGGGCTCAATCCCAGGACCCTGAGATCATGACCTGAGCCGAAGGCAGAGGATTAACCCACTGAGCCACCCAGGCGCCCCTAAATAAATAAACTCTTAAAAAAAACCCTTCCTTTCTGAATTAGTTCTCTTGATTGGTGGTACCACCATTTACTCATTTGCCAAGCCAGAAATCCGTGAGTCCCTTTCTGTCACCCTCTACATCTAGCAAGTTCTGTCCATTGGCTCTTTCAAATATTTCTCACACCCATAACCATGACCATTACCTTAAGTAACATGGGGATGGGGAGGCAGGGAGGGAGACTGACAGATGCCAATGGAATACTAAGGCAAAGATCTGAAATCAGTTGAAGCATATACACCAAGACATTAACCTGGCAAACCAGACAAAATTCTTGCCGCTTACCCACACAGTATTCTGCCCTCCTCTCTACCCCCACCTCCATTTCAGCATATCAGTGGCCTTGCCAGCAGGGCGCCCAATTGTAGAGAAAATCACTGATCACTGATAAGATTTAACCAGGAGTCTGAAGTTGAGATGGAGAAAGAACAATGGGAAAAGGCCTCACTTATTCAGACTGGAACATCGGTAGGATGGAGGAAAGGAGAACAGGTATGAAGACCATAAAACTATCAGATGTTCATCCTTATTTTTGGAAGTCCACGCTTTGTTTTAGAGAGTAAGAGGGGTGTTGAATAAGTGGAAAGTACCACTAAGGATTCTATCCTCACTGCATCTGGGGCTCGGGAAGATGCTGCCCTGAAGACCACCCATACCAACCTAGGGAGCAAGTACAAAAGTTGTCTGTGCTGGGGGGTCAGGCTCTGGGAGGCCCAGAGGCTTAGCTTTGCAAGCCGAGCCTGGGGACTTGGTGGCAGAAGTGGATGGTAGGCAGCAGCTGGCTCTGAGGTGAGGGCTGCAGGGAAGGCTGCCACCCCAGCCAGACTTCAGAGACATCTCACATGACATCAGAGTCGAAGCAGGCCAAATGAAACTGGGAGCGATGCATGGGGGATGGGGAACGGGGCATGAGCTGCAGTAGCTCAAAACATTAACTCTGAAGGCCCAGGCACACAAGAATATGACTTGCTTGAGACCAGCAAGAGACCAGAAGATCCAAAGATCCCATTCACCTTTATTGACCTCTAACAAGTGCCTAAAGACAAACTTAGCCCTCTTACTGTCAGTGCTCTTATGGGGAGTTTCAGGAGGGGTAGGGATTAGCCAAAAGACAGTGTTTTTCTTCTTCTTCTTTTTTAAAAAGATGTTTTACTTATTTATTTGAGAAAGAGAACATAGAGGGAGAGGAAGAAGCAGACTCTGTGCTGAGCAGAGGTCATGACCTGCGCCCAAGGCAGATGCTTAACAGACTGAGCTACCCAGGTGCCCCAGGACTCATTATTCTTATTTAAAAGAGACCACACACGCATGTGACCTAAAGGGACTGTTTCAATAATCCTCTTATTTTTTATTTTTTAAAATATTTTATTTATTTATTTGACAGAAAGATGGCAAGTAGGCAGAGAGGCAGGCAGAGAAAGGTGGGGGAAGCAGGCTCCCTGCTGAGCAGAGAGCCCAATGTGGGGCTCGATCCTAGGACTCTGAGATCATGACCTGAGCTGAAGGCAGAGGCTTAACCCGCTGAGCCACCCAGGCACCCCTCAATAATCCTTCTAGACCAAGCTTTCCTTTGAACTAGGTCTGTTCTGTGATTGTGGTCTCAGGAGTAGGCCAGATTTGGTTGAGACAAAACAAATAAATAATTTTTCTCTGTTTATCTGAATCTGAGAGTTAACCTCCAAGCCAAGCATCTGCCGAGATTACTTTCCCTTTGGGCAGAATCCTTCAGGATGCCTTTGCCTAAATAACCTCCAGACCTAACTGTTCTTTTCTCTTTGCCATCACTGTACTTTGTATGTATATAGATGTTGGTTTATGCCTCCCAGGCCTTCCTCCCTTACTAGACTGCTCATCTTGAGGGCAAGTACTATGCTTGATCTATGTTAATCTTAGCTTAGAACCTTCACCCTGGGCCTAGCACAGGACCCATCACTTCCTAGGCAGTAAGTGTTGGCTGAGTTGCACTGAGTTCTTAAAGATGGTGGATTTCAGGAGAGATGTTTTAGATCATTGGGATCCTCCCCCCAAATCATATATATAAATGAACTGGCATTTAGAAGAAATAGTTTCTTCTCACCTCCATTCCTTTCCCAGCATGACTGTTAATAAGTGTGTCAAAATTAATTCCTAAACTAGAATGAATTTGCGATGTTATCCCCAATGAAATCTATTTAAAGACTTTTGGAAATGGGCTTTGGGTTTGTCTGATGTTTCCTAAAATTTTAATCTATGTCTTTCTCATCTATTTACTTAAGAGACTCAAGTGAGGGAGTGGGGGTAGAGTGGGGGACCAAAATTCAGGTTTCTTTTGTTTTTTTTTAAGATTTTTTATTTTTTAATTTATTTGTTAGAGAGTGAGCACAGGCAGACAGAGTGGCAGGCAGAGGCAGAGGGAGAAGCAGGCTCCCCGCCGAGCAAGGAGCCCAATGTGGGACTCGATCCCAGGACGCTGAGATCATGACCTGAGCCGAAGGCAGCTGCTTAACCAACTGAGCCACCCAGGCATCCCAAAATTCAGGTTTCTTGCTGGCAAGTCTCACTGGGTGCTTACTTACTCCAGAGAAAAGAAGTCCCCTTGTACGCACTTGACTCTTCTCCCCAAGGACAATGAAGACTTCCTGGATCACTCTACAGATTATCAAATGTTAACTATGTGACATCTGGAAGATGGGATTCTATGGGTGGTTTAAATTTTCTTCTCTGTATTTAGCAAATATTCTATAGTGAGTCTGCATTTGTCTGTAATCGAGGGGAAAATCCAACCTGCTATTTTAAAAATATATCTTTTGGGATGCCTGGGTGGCTCAGTTGGTTAAGCACCTGCCTTTGGCTCAGGTCATAATCCCAGGATCCTGGGATCGAGCCTGGAGTCAGGCTCCCTGCTCAGCGGGACTCTGCTTCTCCCTCTGTCCCTCTTCCCTGCTCTTGCTCTCTCTCTGACAAATAAATAAATGAAGTCTTTAAAAAATATATATATCTTTTACTCCCAGAGTGAACTTCAGCTCTGTGTGTAAAAAGTATACCGAGGTGGGTAATGAGCCTCTTCTTTCCCTTAACCCAAGTCACAAGGAAGTGCAGAAAAAATAGCCCTTAATACAAATATGACCAATATTCCTTGGACCCATTAAAAACAACCTTAGGTACTGGGATTCTTGCTTCAGCCATATACTCTGCCTCCTCATTTTATTTTTATTTATTTGAAGATTTCATGTATTCATAACAGAGAGAGGGAGAGAGTGAGAGAGAGAGAATACAAGCAGGGGAAGGGGCAGAAGGCAGATGCTTAACCAACTGAGCCACCTGGGTGCCCCTATTTTTAATTTTTAAAATTTTTAATTTATTTTTTAAAATTTTTATTGTGTTATGTTAGTCACCATAAAATATATCATTAGTTTTTGATGCAGTGTTCCAAGTCTCATTGTTTATGTACAACACCCAGTGCTCCACCTACCACCAGGCCCACTCATCCCCCCACCCCCTTATTTTTTATTTATTTATATTTTAATTTTTTTTTTAAGGTTTTATTTACTTATTTGACACACAGAGATCACAAGTAGGCAGAGAGGGAGGCAGAGAGAGAGGGGGGAAGCAGGCTCCTCGCCGAGCACAGAGCCCAATGCAGGGCTTGATCCCAGGACCCTGAGATCATGACCTGAGCTGAAGGCAGAGGCTTAACCCACTGAACCACCCAGGTTATTTTTTATTTTTTTATTATTTTTTAGTTTTTAGTTTTTTAAAGTAAGCTCTAGGGGTGCCTGGGTGGCTCAGTGGGTTAAGCCTCTGCCTTTGGCTCAGGTCATGATCTCAGGGTCCTGGGATCGAGCCCCACATCGGGCTCTCTGCTCGGCGGGAAGCCTGCTTCCCTCTCTCTCTCTGTCTGCCTCTCTGCCTACTTCTGATCTCCGTCAAATAAATAAATAAAATCTTTTAAAAAAAAAAAAGTAAAGTAAGCTCTAGGCCTAAAGTGGGGCTCAAATTCAGGACCCTGAAATTAAGAGTTGAATGCTCCACTGACTGAACCAGCCAGGTACCCCAGCTTCCTCATTTTAGAGGTAATTTCTGCTAGTCCAGAGTTCCAAGTGGTGGGTGTTGAATGGAATAGCACTTGCCTGGAGACCTTCTTGCAGCTACAACCTGGACAGATTTATCCATCTTATCCTGACACCTTAAAAAGGTTTTTGAAGGAAAAACAGGGCTGAGGAAAGTCCCCTGGAACTTTTCAAGAACTCTGAATTCCACAGCGAGACTGTCTCCTCAAGGACTTTCCGATTTGTGATCTAGTTTGTGATTATTTGTCGTTTCATACTGCCATAGGTGGAAGGCCTTGGGAACTAGGAGCTCTCTTTTCTTTTCCTCTTTCAGAGACCCTCTCTCCACCTATGGGAAAATATAGTTTGTGAAAGCAGAGAAATTGATTCACATAGAAATAACCATAAAAGTCCGAGAAGGCTAGACAAACAACAGGACTAGTAATTTCAGTCTTCCAGTGATTATAGTTATTGTGCTTAGGAAGAAACACCTCCCTTCCTGCCTCCATCAACTCCTCCCCTCTGCTGCCCCCATTAGTGTCCTCACTATTTTTGTAAGGCCGAATAATCTCTTAAAATGGAATTTCCTTCCTTTTAGGAATCAAGAATAAACATTTACTCTAAAGTCCGTAACATGACTTGTTTTCCTGAATGAGTCTTAGTCTTTAACAATAATCTCAGCCCTAGTGGGTGCTGGAAATTTATCCAGGTGGTCGAGTATAGGAGGTAGGATTACTGTCTACGAAATTAAGAGTTGACTAATAGGACTAAAACTTTTTTTTAAGATTTTATTTTATTTATTTATTTGATGGGCAGAAATCACAAGTAGGCAGAGAGGCAGGCAGTGAGGGGGAAGCAGGCTCCCTGCTGAGCAGCAAGCCCGATACAGGGCTCCATCTCAGGACCCTGAGATCATGATCCCAGCCAAAGGCAGAGGCTTAACCCACTGAGTTACCCAGTCACCCCTAATGGGACTAAATCTTAAGGCCTTCTCTCCTGTCTTTCACTCCCACCTACAAACAAGAATCATAGGGTTTTATTTTATGTTACTTTATTTTATTATTATTTTTCCCCTCCCTGAGAATCATAGGATTTTACAGTTGCAAGAGGGGTACCTGGGTGGCTCAGTTGGTTGAGCGTCCAACTCTTTTTTTTTTTTTTAGATTTTTTTTTTTAAAGATTTTTTTTTATTTTATTCATTTGACAGAGAGAGATCACAAGTAGGCAGAGAGGCAGGCAGAGAGAGAAGGGGGGAAGCAGGCTCCCCGCTGAGCAGAGACCCCCCCCCCCTCCGATGCGGGACTCGATCCCAGGATCCTGAGATCATGACCTGAGCCGAAGGCAGAGGCTTAACCCACTGAGCCACCCAGGCGTCCCTTTTTCTTAGATTTTTATTTATTTATTTGACAGACAGAGATCACAAGTAGGCAGAGAGGCAGGTAGAGAGAAAGGGTGAGGAAACAGGCTTCCTGCTGAGCAGAGAGCCCGATGCAGGGCTCGATCCCAGGACCCTGAGATCACGACCTGAGCTGAAGGCAGAGGCTTAACCCACTGAGCCACCCAGGTGCCCCTGAGCGTCCAACTCTTGATTTCAGCTCAGGTCTTGTTCTCAGGGATGTAAGTTCAAGCCCCATGTTGGGTTCCATACCAGGTGGAGCCTGCTTAAATTAAAAAAAAAAAAAAAAATAGGTGTTTGGGTGGCTGAGTTGGTTAAGCATCTGCCTTCAGCTGGGGTCATGATTCCAGGGTCCTGGGATCCAGCCCTGCTTTGGGCACCTTCCTCAGTGGAGAGCCTACTTCTCCCTCTCCTGGCCACCCCCTTTCTTGTCCCTTGCCCATGTGCTCGCTTTCTCTCTCAAATAAATAAATAAAATCTTTTTCTTTCCACTCTATCACATGGTTGTACGCTTCTCTTGAGTTTACTATAAAGTCACTGTAACCATAAATTTTTATTTAACAGCTTTACTGAAATATAATTCACATACAATTCAACTTTTTAAAGTATACAATTCAATGGCTTTTAAAGATTTTTAAAGATTATTTATTTATTTATTTGACAGAGAGAGATCACAAGCAGGCAGAGAGGCAGGCAGAGAGAGAGAGAAGGAAGCAGGCTCCCTGCCGAGCAGAGAGCCCCACGAGGGGCTCGATCCCAGCACCCTGGGATCATGACCTGAGCAGAAGGCAGAGGCTTTAACCCACTGAGACACCCAGGTGCCCCAGGCTTTTAAAGATTTTTAAAAAATTTATTATTTGAGAAAGAACAAGTGAGTGAGCAGGGGCGGGGGGAGGGGCAGAGAGAGAGGGAGAAGCTGACTCCTGCTGAGTGGGGAACCCCACACCTGCCTTGATCCCAGGACCCCAGGATCATGACCTGAGCCACCCAGGGATCCCCCTCAATGACTTTTAGTATATTCAGAGTCATGTATCTATCAATAAATAAATTTTAGAACATTTTCATTACCCCCAAAAGAAACCTCATACTCATTAGCATCACTCATTTTCCCTCATTACCCAGCCAGCTCAAGGCAACCACTGATCTTTCTTTTTTAAAAAATTTATTTGAGGAGATGCAACGGGGGTGGGGGTTAAGGTGGTAGGAAAAGAAAAAATGAAACAAGATGGGATCGGGAGGGAGATAAGCCAAAAGAGACTGTTAATGTCATAAAACAAACTGAGGGGGGTGGGGGGGAGAGGAGTTGGGAGAGGGTGGTGGGGTTACATTATATGTTTAAATAAAAAAGCTTAAAGAAAAAAAAATTGTAAGCACTTACTAAAAAAAATAAATAAAAAATAAAAAATAATTTATTTGAGGGGGAGAAGGGCAGAGGGAGAGGGAGAAAACCTCCTGCAGACTCCCCACTGAGCACAGATCTGGACCCAGAGACTGATCCCACAGCTAGGAGATAATGACTTGAGCCAAAATCAAGAGCTAGATGCTTAACCGACTGAGGTACACAGGCGCCCCAGCCACTGTTCTTTCGTATGTGGTCCTTCGTGACTGGTTTCTTTTACTTAGCATAGTATTTTCTTTTTTTTTTAAAGATTTTATTTATTAGAGAGAGAGAGAGAGCGAGCGAGCACAGGCAGACAGAGAGGCAGACAGAGGTAGAGGGAGAAGCAGGCTCCCTGGCGAGCAAGTAGCCCGATGTGGGACTCTATCCCAGGACACTGGGATCATGACCTGAGTCAAAGGCAGCCGCTTAACCAACTGAGCCACCCAGGCGTCCCTTAGCATAGTATTTTCAAGGTCTATCTATATTGTAGCATGCACTTCATTTCTGTTTATTGTTGAATGCTAAATATTCCAAGCTATGCATATACCATATTTTTTTTCATCTATTCAACATCTGATGGATATTTGGCTGGATTTTATTTTAAACAAATATGACCTCTGAGAGCTAGTAGAAGCTTAAAATCAAGACATAAATATATATTTCATGTCTTTCTATATTGAATTTATATCTAAAGAAGCATACATCTCCCTCTGCCTGCGGCTCCCCCTGTTTGTGCTCTCTTACTCTCTCTTTTTGACAAATAAAATCTTTTTTTTTTTTTTTAAGATTTTGTTTATTTATTTGACAGAGAGAGATCACAAGTAGGCAGAGAGGCGGGCAGAGAGAGAGAGAGAGAGGGAAGCAGGCTCCCTGCTTAGCAGAGAGCCGGATGTGGGGCTGGATCCAGGATCCTGGGACCATGACCTGACCTGAAGGCAGAGGCTTTAACCCACTGAGCCACCCAAGCGCCCCAAATAAATACAATCTTAAAGAAAAGGTAATCTGTGCCCAGCATGGGCCTGGAACTCAGGAACCAGAAATTAAGAGCCTCATGCTCTACTGACTGAACCAGCCAGGCACCCCTCCCTTAAATTTTTTGATGTGTATGATAATATTGTGCAAAGACAAAATGCAACCTTGCCCTAGGTTCTCCTACTCGTCTGACTTCCGGGGAGAGGGCGCGGAATCTATATATCTGTATCTATATGTATATGTGTATCTATATCTATATATCTAAATGACAGCCCTCAGGAAGAGAACAAAAAGTCTAGAGCAGGAGTCCTGACCCAGACATATACACAAACAATGTAAGGGTGGGTATGCAGTGAGGTGAGAAAGATGGACCTTACAGACCGCTCTAAGTCTTAATATTTTCATTTTTGTCCTTCCGAGTTTATAGGTTGGCCTATGTCCAATGTCCATACTGTTTTTGTGGGTCTCCAGGTGGGTCCAGATTGGAAGGTTTTGGGAGACTCATTCATACTCGGTAGAAGGAACTCGAACTTGTAAACAAGTCGAAGGTGTCTGATCCTGGGAGTGGCGTACTCCCTCACTAAACCTTCGTTTATCCGAGTCCAGCCTTCGCTTCCCTATTCTTTGAAGAGACGGGTTTCGAAACGCCTGAGTCACCTGCCTCCTAGAGAGGGGAATCTTTGGGAGTGTCTCCCGTCCCATCTACAGAGGTTAAAGGAGACCGGAAAGCGATCCTTGACTCAGCCCGCCTGAGGCTTGGGTGTTGTGTCATTCCCCACACGTGATGCTCTCCCAGGCTGCGGAGACCTCACGTATCATGAGACTTACTCACCCCAGAGACTCCACCCCTTTCCTCCTGTACTCCCCAACCACTCACTTCCCTGCTCCGCCCCTCGAGACTGGAGGAAAGTAGGGTGGCTGGAGCCCGGAAATGCCACCCTCCCAAGCTGGACGGGAGAAGCACGGAAACCCAGTTTGGAAAAATGCAAGATGTGGCTTTAGTTTTATCCCTCTCCAGAATGCTCTGCACTTCCTGTTTTAGGATGTCTTTACTCTCCTTGTCCCCAAACAGTTCTCTCGAGACCACCTTATCACTTAGGGAGACCTCGTCTTAGTTACGGGGCTTTCCCTCTCTTGTCTCCCACTTTTCTCTGAGCCCGAGATTCTTATTCTTAATCTTAATCTGAACTGGTTTGAGCCCCAGATCAGCCTCCTTCCCGTTCTAGCTGCGTGACCTTCAGTGAACTACAACTTTTCTGGGCCTACTTTCCCTGTTCGTGAAACGGAGGCTAAACGTCTACGACACCACGCCTGTCGGGAGGGACAAATGAGAAAGCCCTTTGTGAGCTGAAAAAGTCAATAGAAATGTTAGCTATGTTAATTCTGGACGGCTAGTCACTTTTCCAGCACCCCTCCCTTTCCTTTGGGACCCGCCCTGCGAAGCCCGCCGGGGGCTGACAGCTCTCGCCACCCTCCTCCGCTGTCTTTCCCATTGGCGAAGGGTCGGCTGCGCGGCGCCGAGTGTTGACGCCACGGCGCCCCCTCCGCCGGCGCAAGATGACGCATGGCCCCGCCCCCGGCCGCGCCTGGCCTCCCGCGGGCCCCGCCCATCGGGCCGACGCGGCGCGGGTCCCGCCCCATGGGTGACGTGTGGTGCGCGCGGCCCGGCAGCCCCGGCAGTTGGTGCAGCGGCCGTTGGGCTGAGTGCGCTCACCCCACCCCTCCCCTCCTCGGGCCCGGACCCCCCACCCCGCCGGGCGCAGCCCCAACCCCAGACCAAGCCCCAGCCGGGCCCGTCCCGTGCGGGCCCGTGACACCCCCTCAGCCGGCGACGCCCCGGGCCGCCCGCCCGCCCGCCACCATGGAGCTGGAGGACGGTGTGGTGTACCAGGAGGAGCCCGGCGGCTCCGGGGCCGTGATGTCGGAGCGGGTGTCCGGCCTGGCTGGCTCCATCTACCGCGAGTTCGAGCGGCTCATCGGGCGCTACGACGAGGAGGTGGTCAAGGAGCTGATGCCACTGGTGGTGGCCGTGCTGGAGAACCTGGACTCGGTGTTCGCGCAGGACCAAGAGCACCAGGTGGAGCTGGAGCTGCTGCGGGACGACAACGAGCAGCTCATCACCCAGTACGAGCGGGAGAAGGCGCTGCGCAAGCACGCCGAGGAGGTGAGGGCCGGCCGGCGGAGAGGGCGGGGGCTGGGCCCGAGGGCGGGCGGGGGGCCCGGGATCGCGGCCCGGCCCGGGAGGGGGCGCGCCTGAGGCCGAAGCCCCCCCGGACCGACCGGGCGGCTGTGAGGTCCCCGGGACCCCAGACCGGCGTCGGAAGCCGACGCAGGCGGGTGAGTGTCCCGGAGAAGGGAGGGAGATGAGGAGGCAAGGCCCCGGGAGGAAGCCGCAGCTTTCCTGAGGGCACCTGAGGTTGGCTGAGGGCGGAGATTATAAGGGTGGCCGGTAGCCGCTGGTAGTTAAGGGAAGTTTCCGACCACCGTAGGATAGTCGGACGGCGGTTCAAACTTTTACCATGGTGTGTGTGTGGTGGGGCATTTACACACTTCTGTCCTGGATCTGTAACTTCCGCTGGCTCCAATACCTTTCCAGGGGGTTGCCGCTTTGGGAAGTTAGAGATCTCCCTCTTTCGGTCAGTTTCTTCGTGACGTCTTAACCCTGTTGAGAAGGAGGTTTTATTTTATGTTTTTTGGTGTCTTGGTTGACACTTTGTCAACATTTAGATGTTGTATAGCAACACTCTGTAAGTAGAGCGTACAGTTTTATTTTGTTGGTATCACACACCAAAGCGTTTCTTCGTGTCAGGTGGTCACCTTGGACAGTTCCCTTTAAAAACCCTCTATTTATGAAGAGGACTGGGGGCGGGGCGGGTTGGGGAGGTGTAGGTGACTGTCGGCAACTTTTTTCAGACTGCGGTTTACAGGTGCTCTTAACCCTAGCTAGCATCTCGTCAGTGACCTCGGTGCCCTCACCTCGGGTCTGTGAATGTTTTGGAAGTCTGGAGTGCAAGGGATAGGCCTTGAACTTCTTGAGACAGTCAAGGATTTAAGCTTTCAGGCTGTTGTTGGCATTATTTTTGTGGAAGTTATCTAATGCAGGTGAAGTGTCATCTTTGTTTTCTGAGCATCTAGCACACCTAGCTAAGTACATGATGATTGAAGGAGCTAAATAACAAATCATTGAACCAGCAACATATTCTCTTTGAAAAATGCTAGAAAAAAGGTATTAGCATGTGAGATTTGTTTAGCAGCTCATTTCCTAACCCTAAATAGTACTCCCATTTTAACTTTGTCACTTATACCTTTGTTCCAGGTCACATAGTTCTTTTTATTCTCTTTTTTAAGCTTGACTGTAGTGATGATTTTTAGTTCTGATTTTGTGATCCATTTGCCTCAAAGGAATGCCATTGCACTTGCCAAAGAAAATTGACTTTATTTCAAGGATATTTCCAAGTCTTCAGGGAGGGAGGGATTGAAAAAAAAATCTAAAGATGGGATCGCAGTTTCCAGTGGTTTATTAGCACTGTTAGAGGTCATGTACTACTTTTGAGATGGTATGCTGTGTCTTCATCCTCATACCAGTATGTCGATGTAGTAGGAAGAGACATATATACACAGGTGAGGAGCAGGCCCAGCATGACCTATCACCTTATATAAAAGAAGTGGTTCCTCCAGCTTTAAACTCCGTTTGGGCCATGTGAACATGGCAAAAGGCCAGGGTCACACGTGCCCAGAAAAATATCTGCTACAGGTTGCAGAATCAAAATAAAACTAATTGCTAAGCACCTGATTGTATATTAATTTCCTAAGTATATGACTTTTTTTTTTTAAAGATTTTATTTATTTATTTGACAGGCAGAGAGGCAGGCAGAGAGAGAGGAGGGAGCAGGCTCCCTGCTGAGCAGAGAGCCCGATGTGGGGCTTGATCCCAGGACTCTGGGATCATGACCTGAGCCAAAGGCAGAGGCTTTAACCCACTGAGCCACCCAGGCACCCCAGTATATGACTTTTTAAATGACTTTTTTGGTTCTTTATACTTTTTCAGATATGTCTGTAAATTATGTATAATGAAACCTTTGGGCAAAGTGCCATGACCTGAGAATAGAGAACATTGATGAAATGCTAGATGAGCCAATTCCCAGACCACAAACATAAAACTACCTTGTTAATCACTTTTTATGTACGATGATAAATCAAGTTTTACCCAGTCTCCAGAAATTAAGTCTTTCTTCGGCCAATATGCACAAGTGAATTCTGTGTTTAATTTTCTGGGAGTGCTCAGATTGGGGCCTTTAATACGGAGCCTAAGAGTCTGCTATTATAGCAAAAGTGCCTCAGGGTATTTACTGCAAAAGTACTTGAAAGCCTGGAAATTGTCCATCACCAGAAAGTGTAAAGTAAATTCTGAGTACCTTTGTGGAACTTGAGGAGGATATATAAATGGTGAGAATGTTTTAGGGAGTGTGAAGTGCTATAATCTCTTTCTTACAGGAATTCTCAGCAAGGAATCGGAAATTTCATCTTTATTCTACTGATGTTACTTATCTTGAATATTTTGCCTTTTCCTTTGTTTTTATTTGAATTTTTGGTTGCAGTCTGCTATTTTTGTGTCTTTAAAAACAACCTAAAGGAAGGCTGATTTTATTATTTATTTACTTATTAGTTTTTAAGATTTTACTTCCTTATTTGACACAGAGAGAGCGCGTACAAGTAGGTGGAGTGGCAGGCAGAGGCAGAGGGAAAAGCAGGCTTCCCGCTGAGCAGGGAGCCCGATCCCCTGGAGCCTGAGATCATGACCTGATGAAGGCAGCCGCTTAACCAGCTGAGCCACCCAGGTGCTGGGGAAGACTGTTTTTGGTCGCTCAGTTGGGTGAGCGTCCGCCTGTCTGCTCTATCCAGACTAAGCCCTGTGAATCTATGAATAATTTATTTGTAAGTCAGTGGGTTTTTTTCCTCCAAGATTTTATTTAAATTCAAATTAGTTAACATAGGTGTAGTATGAGTTTCAGAGGGTAGTTCTCCCCCCCGCAAGATTTTATTTTTTAGGCAGTCTCTACACCGGATGTGGGGTTAGAACCCAACCCTGAGATCAAGAGTTGCATGTTCTACTGACTGAGCTAGCCAGGCACCCCTCAATCAGTGATTTTTTAAAAAATATATTATATATTTATTTGACAGAGAGAGAGGGAACACAAGCAGGAGCAGTGGGAGAGCAGAGGAGCAGGCACCCTGCCATTCCAGGACCCCAGGATCTTGACCTCAGCCGAAGGCAGACACTTAATGACTGAGTCACCCAGGTGTGCTGTCAGTCAGTGATTTTTAAAAAACATAAGTGTCTATACAGTGATCTGGAGAAAGATGTTATTCTTGGGAAGGATATGTTAGTTTATATGTTTATATGTTTACCACAACTTTCCTGATAAGTAGGCAAATGAGTTTAAGAACACTTAAAAAAATTTTTTTTTCAATTTTTTAATATTTTTTTTAATTTTAAAAAGATTTTATTTATTTATTTGACAGAGAGATATCATAAGCAGGCAGAGAGAGAAGGGGAAGCAAGCTCCCTACTGAGCAGAGAGCCCGATGTGGGGCTCGATCACAGGACTCTGAGATCATGACCTAAGCCGAAGGCAAAGGCTTAACCCACTGAGCCATCCAGGCACCCCTCACCTTTTTTTTTTTTTTTTTTTAAGATTTTATTTATTCATTTGACAGAGACACAGCAAGAGAGGGAACACAAGCAGAAGGAGTGGGAGAGGGAGGAGCAAGCTTCCCACTTAGCAGGGAGCCTGATGCTCCCTGGGAGCATCGATCCCAGGAATCTAGGATCATGACCTGAGCTGAAGGCAGACGCTTAACTGACTGAGCCACCCAGGTGCCCCAAGTACACTTTTCTTAGGAATTTAGTTCCAAGTGATTCTGTGGGCTTTGTTTCCTATCACCATTATTTTCAAAAAGTGAGAGTTTATTTAGCATGATTGAGTGGAGGGAAGTTTCACTTAAAAATGAAGATATACCCTCTTCATCCTCCCTTTCCTTCCACCTGGCACTATAGAAGCACATCTGAAGAGAATGAGCTGAAGAGAGAATATCTTTGCTGGGAAGATGTTATGATTACCTGATTTTTGTGACTGCTTTTCTGTGGCTTCTTGCTTAAAAAAATTGGGGTGATTAAATACTGAGGTGAGAGATGTATTACTGAGAATTTCCAAATTAACTTTCCCCAGTTAATCAGCACTTAAAACAAAATTGATGCTTTATATGAAGACGTTAGTCAAATTATTTTCTTTGGAAGGGTATGAACACAGAGTATAAGATTTGTAGGCAGGAAAGCAGGCTTTGATATTCAGTGTCCTTTTTATTAATGTTTATTAAGATTTTATTTATAAATAAAATCAATTAAAATTTTTTATTTTTATTTATTTATTTTAAGGATTTCATTTATTTATCTGACAAAGAGAGATCACAAGTAGGCAGAGAGGCGGGCAGAGAGAGAGGGGGAAGCAGGCTTCCCATTGAGCAGAAAGCCCGATGCAGGGCTGGATCCCAGGACCCTGGGATCATGAGCTGAGCCGAAGGCAGAGGCTTAACCCACTGAGCCACCCAGGTGCCCCTGTTTTTTATTTTTTAAATTTATTTTTAATTTTTGGGATGCCTTGGTGGCTCAGTGGGTTAAGTGGCTGCCTTCGGCTCAGGTCATGATCCCAGTATCCTGGGATCGAGTCCGGAATTGGGCTCCTTGCTCAGCAGGGAGCCTGCTTCTCCCTCTGCCTCTGCCTGCCATTCTGTCTGCCTGTTCGCTTCTGTTCTCTCTGATAAATAAATAAAAATTTTAAAAAAATTTATTTTTAATTTTTAAAAAGATTTTATTTATTTGACAGAGAAAGAGACAGCCAGAGAGGGAACACAAACAGGCAGAGTGGGAGAAGGAGAAGCAGGTTTCCTGTAGAGCAAGGAGGCCATCGTGGGGCTTGATCCCAGGACCCTGGGATAGTGACCTGAGCCAAGGGCAGATGCTTAACGGCTGAGTCACCCAGTCGCCCCTAAAATTTTTTAAAAAGATTTTATTTATTTGTCAGAGAGAGAGAGACAGAGAGAGAGCGCATGCACAAGCAGGGGGAGTGGCAGGCAGAGGGAGAAGCAGGCTCCCTGATGATCAAGGAGCCTGATGGGGGACTCGATCCCAGGACACTGGGATCATAACCTGAGCCGAAGGAAAACACTTAACTGTCTGAGCCATCCAGGTGTCCCCATTTAAAAAAAAAGAAAAAAAATATTTTTACGATTTTATTTATTTATTTGACAGACAGATCACAAGTAGGCAGAGACGCAGGCAGAGAGGGGGGGGGGAGCAGGCTCCCTGCTGAGCAGAGAGCCCGATGCGGGGCTCAATCCCAGGACCCTGGGATCATGACCTGAGCTGAAGGCAGAAGCTTTAACCCATTGAGTCATCCAGGTACGCCATAAAAAATATTTTAATCAAAAGTGTGGAAGAAGTTAATTTTAATTTGCTTGCAGTATAATGTACAATGACAGTGTTCATCTCTTCACTTAAAAAGGAAAATTTGATGTCTTTTCAATGAGTTTTGTGATTTTTATCAGGTAAGAGGAGTGAAGTAATTTTGCATACCCAAAACTTGAATTTATGGATGGTGACTGTTGAAGTTAGGGAGTTGAAAAACTGAAATTCCAAGTCTGCCTCAACTAAGTTTGTTTTGTGTCTTTAGCACAGCTGTTATTTAAATTAGTATTGCCATGGTTCTTCAGGCTTCTACCCTTAGTTCTGTCAACTCTAGTGTCTTTAGGAGTTTAACTTTGCTCTTTTATTTCAGTAGGAGAGAGTGGTGACATGTCAGTACAGGAGAACAGGTTGTTGTCCATGGTGTCTTAATATTTGACATTTTATATGTTTGAATATACATGCTATTAGTTTTCAAACTTCTTTTATTTCCTTTTTTTAAAGATTTTATTTATTTATTTGACAGATCACAAGTAGGCGGAGAGTCAGGCAGAGAGAGAGGAAGGGAAGCAGGCTCCCTGCTGAGCAGAGAGCCCCACGCAGGCTCAATCCCAGGACCTTGGGATCATGACCTGAGCTGAAGTCAGAGGCCTTAACCTACTGAGCCACCCAGGCACCCCTCAAACTCCTTTTTTTTTTTTTTTTTAAAGATTTTATTTATTTATTTGACAGAGAGAGAGAGAACATGAGTAGGCAGAGAGGCAGGCAGAGAGGGAGGGGAAAGCAGGCTCCCTGCCGAGCAGAGAGCTCGATGCGGGACTCCATCCCAGGACCCTGGGATCATGACCTGAGCC
The DNA here is from genome assembly GCA_003697995.1 of Taxidea taxus jeffersonii. Taxonomy (NCBI): domain Eukaryota; kingdom Metazoa; phylum Chordata; class Mammalia; order Carnivora; family Mustelidae; genus Taxidea; species Taxidea taxus. The sequence continues at coordinate 37,214 of ML098978.1, forward strand.
GAAAGCAGAGGCTTAACCCACTGAGCCACCCAGGCGCCCCCCTCAAACTCCTTTTAAAAGGGAAGTCCTTCTGTGGTACCTGTTAAGTGGTTTTTGAAATCAGTATCTTGTGGTATATTCAGTGAACTAAAGATTTTTGGTCCAAGAATTGATTGAGGTACTAACTTAATTTCTCTATTGGGTCAGTTAGAGTAAGGGTCAGCAGTTTTTTGGAATGTTATGTTACATCTTAATTCAAACCTGTTTTATTTTTATTATTTTATTTAAAAAGTATTTTTTTTTAAGATTTTATTCATTTATTTGTCAGAGAGAGAGTGGGGGTGAGCACAGGCAGACAGAGTGGCAGGCAGAGGCAGAGGGAGAAGCAGGCTCCCTGCTGCGCAAGGAGCCTGATGTGGGACTCGATCCCAGGATGCTGGGATCATGACCCGAGCCGAAGGCAGCCGCTTAACCAACTGAGCCACCCAGGCATCCCTAGAAATATTTTATTTATTTATTTGACAGAGATCACAAGTAGGCAGACAGGCAGGCGGGGGTGGGGGAAAGCACGTTCCCCGCTGAGCGGAGACCCCAATGCAGGGCTTGATCCCAGGACCCTGAGACCATGACCTGAGCCGAAGGCAGAGGCTTAACCCACTGACCCACCCAGGCGCCCCTTAAAAATACTTTTTTTTTATGTTGTGCTTAGCACTCATAGAGAATACAGCTCTTACCTAAATAAATTACTATTAGGTTGAAATAAAATAAATCAACATAAACCCAGTTTAATAATATATGTAATGTGTATTCAGAAAACTCATATTTAAAAAAATATGTGTGTTGGGCACCTGGGTGGCTTAGTTGGTTAATCAGCAACTCTTGATTTCAGCTCAGGTTATGATCTCAAGGGTCATGAAATCGAGCCCCAGGTAGGGCTCCGTGCTCAGCATGGAGTCTGCTTGAGATTCTCTCTTCCTGTCCCTCTGTCTCTCCCCTCACTCAGTCTCTAAAATAAATAACTAAAAAATCTTAAAAACATACGTGTGTAAGTCTATACATTTTGAAATCTTAGCCAGTGATATTTATGTATTTTTTAGTGATCTTTATGCCCAGTGTGGGGCTAGAACTCAGGAACCCAAGATCAGGAATGACATGCTCTTCCCATTAAGCCAGCCAGGTGCCCCTTAGCAATATTTAGTTAGTAGTTTGAAGCAAGAATGTTTTATTCGCTTAGGAATTGTAGTGTCTAGTAGTTTGGCGTAATAGCTGCTTCTAAAAATATTTGAACTGAACCACAGAAATTTACATATTAATCAATACAACAAGGAAGTTTCCAGATTGAAGATACAGAGTTATTAGGAACTTTCAAAAAATTTTAATTAATTAATTAATTAATTAGAGTGGGGGAGTGTGTATGTGTACAGGGGGATGGGTGTTGGTGGGATGAATAGGGAGAGAATATCAAGCCAAGGCCTCGCTGAGTGTGGAACCCATGAGGGGCTAGATCCCACAACCTTGAGATCGTGACCTGAGCGGAAACCAAGAGTTAGTTGGATGCTTAATCAACTAAGCCACTCAGGCACTCCCTGTTTTTTTTCTTTTTTAAATCAGTAAACTTTTCAGTAAATTCTTCCCGCCTAGCTTTTTTTTTCTTTCCTAAATCCATTTTCTCTGCCTTTTTGTTTAGCTTTTATTTATTTATTTATTTATTTTTAAGATTTTATTTATTTATTTGACAGGCAGAGACCACAAGTAGGCGGAGAGGCAGGCAGAGAGAGGAGGAAGCAGGCTCCCCGCCGAGCAGAGAGCCTGATGTGGGGCTCCATCCCAGGACCCTGGGATCATGACCTGAGCCAAAGGCAGAGGCTTTAACCCTCTGAGCCCCCCAGGCGCCCCCTGCCTAGCTTTTTATTAGGAAAATGTTCAAACATATAGAAAAACTAAAAGTGCACTGATAATCTGTATATGCATCACCTAGATTTAGTAGTTGTTGTATTTACCTACGTATGTGTGTTGTGTGTATACATACGTACATACATGTGCACGTATATTCAACATTTATATATATACACATTTTTAAGTTGCTAAACCATGGCAAAGTAAATTGCAGATGTTAGGACATTTCAATTTTTACTACTTAGAGTACTTATCTCTTAAAAAATGAGAGCATTCCTGGATACAGGCTGCCTCAGTCAGTGTGGACTGTGTTGACTCAATCTTAGGGTCATGACTTCAAGCTACACATAGGGTATAGAGCCTACTTAAAAAAAAAAAAAAAATAGGGCGCCTGGGTGGCTCAGTGGGTTAAAGCCTCTGCCTTCGGCTCAGGTCATGATCCCGGGGTCCTAGGATTGAGGCCCGCGTCAGGCTCTCTGCTCAGCAGAGAGTCTGCTTCCCTTTCTCACTCTCTGCCTGCCTCTCTGCCTACTTGTGATATCTGTCTGTCAAATAAATAAATAAAATCTTAAAAAATAATAATAACAAATTTAATTAAAAAAATGAGAGCATTCTACCATGTAACCACAATATTATTTACATTGAGAACATTTTTTAGTATTATTTAATATTCCATTTGAAATAATTTTTTAAGATTTTTAAAAAATTTATTTGACACAGAGAGAACACGAAGAGGGGAGGATCAAAGGGACAAGCAGACTCCCTGCTGAGCAGGAAGGGCTATGCCAGACTCGATTCTGGGACTCCAGGATCACGACCTGAGCCAAAGGCAGTTGGTTAACCAACTGAGCCACCGAGGCACTCTGAATGAAGGGCACAATATGTGGGTTATGAAGATAAGTTGTTCATATTTTTTTTAAGGTTTTATTTATTTATTTGACACAGAGAGAAAGCGAGAAAGGGAACACAAGCAGGGGGAGTGGGTGAAGGAGAAATAGGCTTCCCGCCAAGCAGGGAGCCCGATGTGGGGCTCGATCCCAGGACCTTGTGATCATGCCCTGAGAGGAAGGCAGATACTCAGTGACTGAGCCACCCAGGCGCCCTAGATATTTATTTTTTTATTTTTTTTTCAATCTTTTTTCAATTTTTTTTTAAGATTTTATTTATTTATTTGACAGATGGAGATCACAAATAGGCAGAGAGAGAGGGGGGGAAGAAGCAGGCTCCCTGCTGAGCTGAGAGTCCGATGTGGGGCTCGATCCCAGGACTCTGGGATCATGACCCGAGCCGAAGGCAGAGGCTTTAACCCACTGAGCCACCCAGGCGCCCCCTCTATAAGGAATTTAAATCTGAGATTATAAAATTGAAAATTGGTTAAGATTTTTTATTTAAAATTACAGCACAAAAATATGATGGATTGTTTCTCTCCTTTGAAACTAAGATACAGAAATTGAGAAACTGATCCTTTTTTTTTTTTTAAATTTTTTTAAAAGATTTTATTTATTTATTAGTTAGAGAGAGAGAGCGAGCACAGGCAGACAGAGAGGCAGGCAGAGGCAGAGGGAGAAGCAGGCTCCCCGCCGAGCAAGGAGCCGGATGTGGGACTAGATCCCAGGACGCTGGGATCATGACCTGAGCCGAAGGCAGCTGCTTAACCAACTGAGCCGCGTCCCGAAACTGATCGTTTTAAAGAGCTGGGAGGAAGCTCCCTTGATCTTCTGGTTCTACTGTATTCCAGCTCCATAGGTAGCTAGAAAGATAATCAGACCCATAGATGATCGGAAAGAACAGATATTTATTGACCCAGGCACTGTTGTAGGCTCTGGGAATATAACTACAAACAAAACAGATAAGGAAGACAGCCTGTATTTATTTATTTGAGAGAGAGGAGAGAGAGCACGCACGCACCCAAGCATGAACGAGAGCATGCAGGGTGGGATGAAGAGGAAGAGGGAAAGAATTCCAAGCAGACTCTGTGCTGAATGCAGAGCCCAGCATAGGGCTCAGTATCATGACCCTAATATCATGACCTGAGCTGAAAACAAGAGTCGGATGCTTAGCCAACTGAGCCACCCAAGTGCCCTGACATGCAGGAAATTTAAAAAGGTGATGTGATAAAGAGTAAAGAGGCAGGCACTTTAGATGAGCACACACCTTTATAAAAGGGTAAGCTGTCCATGCAGGAAATAATGCATCTCATAAGAGTACTTCCTTAGATCTGAAACATTAAATGTATATAGTTAGAATTTTTCCTAATCATTATTCTTGAAAATTCATAAAAAGTAAAGGAGCTCTCATAAGTGCATTTCTTCTATTTCGTTCTTTCTTTCTTTTTTTTTTTTTTTTTAAAGATTTTATTTATTTACTTACGAGAGAGAGAGTGAGAGAGCACGAGAGGGGAGAGGGTCAGAGGGAGAAGCAGACTCCTGCTGAGCAGGGAACCCGGTGAGGGACTCAATCTTGGGACTCTAGGATCATGACCTGAGCCAAAGGCAGTCGTCCAACCAACTGAGCCACCCAGCCGCTCTAAAGTCCAATCAGTTAACATACAGTGTTATATTCATTTCAGGTACAACATAGTGATTCAACACTTCCATACAATACCTAGTGCTCATCACGATAAGTGCACTCTCTAGTCCACCTCACCACCCCCCTCCCCGCTCCTAGTCACCTCATTCTGGTAACCATCAGTTTGTTTCCTAGAGTTAAGAGTATGGAGAAACATATTTTGGTTCTGTGACTTTGAACTCTCTTGATGTTCCCTTTTTTCTTTTCTTTCTTTTTTTTTTAAATTTTGTTTATTTATTTAACAGATAGAAATCACAAGTTGGCAGAGAAGCACGCAGAGATAGAGAGCGGAGGAAGCAGGCTCCCTGGCTGAGCAGAGAGCCCGATGTGGGGCTCGATCCCAGGACCCTGAGATCATGACCCAAGCTGAAGGCAGAGGCTTTAACCCACTGAGCCACCCAGGCGCCCCTTTCTTTTCTTTTTTAAATTAATTTATTAGAGAGCAAGAGCAAGTACACATGCGCGCAAGGGGGGAGGGGCAGAGGGAGAGAGAAACTCAGGCAGACTCCCTGCTGAGTGCAGAGCCCCACTCCAGGCTCAGTCCCAGGACCCTGAGATCATGACCTGAGCTGAACTCTAGTTAGCTGCTGAACTGACTGAGGTACCTAGGTGCTCCTCTTTCCTTTCTCTCCCTCCCTCTCTCCTTTCTTTCCTTCCTCCTCCCTTCCCTCCCTCCCTCCCTTCCTTCTTTTTTGTTCTCTCTCTCTCTCTCTCTCTTTTTTTTTTAAGATTTTATTTATTTATTAGTTAGAGAGAGAGAGCGAGCACAGGCAGACAGAGAGGCAGGCAGAGGCAGAGGGAGAAGCAGGCTCCCTGCCGAGCAAGGAGCCCGATGTGGGACTCGATCCCAGGACGCTGGGATCATGACCTGAGCCGAAGGCAGCCGCTTAACCAACTGAGCCACCCAGGCGTCCCTCTCTCTTTCTTTTTAAGCAGACTCTATACCCAACTTGGGGCTCCAACTCATGAACCCAAGAATAAGAGCTGCATGCTCCACCAACTGAGCCAGCCTGGCCCCCCAGTTTTCCCCTCTTTTGACCATTCTGGATTCCTCTTACTTAGTTAGCTTTGGCATTCCTTGGAGTTCTTTCTGAGGTCCCCTCTAGTTCTCAACTTGCACGTTGCCTAACTAATGGATCAATTACCATTTGTTGACCATTCCAAAATGTATATCTCATTCTTTCCTAAATGCTTATAGAGTGCCGACTGTGTGCCTGGTATTATGTCCACTGGGGACATGGTGGTGAGAAAAACACACGAGTTTTTTCTCTCATGAAGCTGACAGCCTGTTAAGAACCTTAAGACCAGATCTCTCTTTGGAGTTTCAGGTCCACATTACTCTTGTTTCTTGGACATGACTGTCTCCTGACATGTCCAAACCTGAATTTCTCTCGTAGGCTTGCTGCTCCTCTGTTCCCTGTCTTTGTAAGGGATACTACTGTCTGCTGACCAGATAGCTCACCACCATCCTTAGAGGATTTTATTTATTTATTTGTGTGTGAGAGAGAGATTGAACCAAGCCAGGTGAGGGGCAGAGGGAGAAATGGACTCCCTGATGAGCAAGGAGCCCCATGCAGGCTCGATCCTGGGACTGTGGTATTGTGACCTGAGCCAAAGGCTGAGAGTTAAACAAGCTGAGTCACCTACGTGCCCCAGTTCTTCTCTCTTCTTTTTTTTATTCTTCTCCTTTATCCCCATTGCTACTTTCTTTTGTTTCCAACTTTTAAATATTTCTCTTTATTCTTGAAATGTCTTAAGTTCCTAAGGTACAAGACGTTGTGATCTGGCTGCTCCTTATCTTACCAACCTCATCTTTTCCTTTTTGAGCCATATATTGTACACCTGGAGTTTATTTTTGTTTTGTAAATAGTATTCTTTCTCTCTAGGGCTTCTTTTTTTTGTTTTTTTAAAGATTTATTTATTTATTTATTGACAGAGAGAGAGAGAGAGAGAGCGAGCGCACACAAGCAGGGTGGGTGGGAGAGGGAGAAGCAGAATTCCCCCCAAGCGAGGAGCCTGAAATGGGGCTTGATGCCAGGACCCCGAGATCGTGATCTGAGCTGAAGGCAGACGCTTATCAACTGAGCCACCCAGGTGCCCCAAAGATGCCTCTCTTTGCTTGGCACTCTGTTTTTCTTCTGTTTCCTGGGTAACAGTATTCATCCTTCAGGTTTCAATTCTGGAACGCCTTTTATGAACACCCAAGTGTGGATTGTACCCATTTTATATTGTCCCACTACATACTCTTTCTTTCCCTCCCATAGCTCTTTCAGTGTTTTAGCAAACTAACCTATGGCTTTAACTCCCCCACTAAACTATTAGGAGGCTGTAGCTATTTAATAGATACTTGTTGGTTGGAGGGATGGATGAAAATGTTAAAAGGTCAAATTGCTAAGCCTAACTATTTAAAGTTCTCTTTTGTGCATTCAAGTTATTTGTCCTTACCATTGGTGCCAAGTTATGCTAAAACTTCCAAAAAGTTCTTCAATAAGTCCTTTGACTTTTGTATTTAAAAAAAGACTTCTGAGGATAGTTATTGCAGATGCTTTACCTACGTTGTTGTATACATAGTAAATATTCTAGAACTACTTATACATTTAAAGATTTGATTTATTTATTTGACAGAGATTCCAAGTAGGCAGAGAGGCAGGCAAAGAGAGAGGAAGGGAAGCAGGCTCCCCACTGAGCAGAGAGCCCGATGCGGGGTTCCATCCCAGGACCCTGGGATCATGACCTGGGCCGAAGGCAGAAGAGGCTTTAACCCACTGAGCTACCCAGGCACCCCTAGAACTACTTATATATTTAAATTGAAATATTAAGATCATAGGCAATACTTCTTGGCATTTGCAGAGATTGGATTAGGTGATCCTTTTTCATTTTTCAGAATTTATTTTTTGTTTATTTCTTTTTTGTTTTGTTTGTTTTTGGGGAGGAGCTAGGTGATTTTTAAAAGTCATGTTAACACCATATGTTCTGATTATTTTAAACTTACTGTGGCTTTTTTTGTATTTTAATTAATTTTAGATTTGTTTGAGTTGCTGCTTGAGAAATAAGTTTGTCTGAATAAAACTTCCACATAAATGAGGGTTAAGTGCTCAAACTTAATTTTATTTTATTATTTTTTTTAAAAAGATTTTATTTATTTAACAGAGAGAGAGATCACAAGTAGGCGGGGGAGGGGGAAAGCAAGCTCCCTGCTGAGCAGAGAGCCTGACGTGGGGCTTGATCCCAGGACCCCGAGATCACGAGCCGAAGGCAGAGGCTCAACCCACTGAGCCACCTAGGCCCCCCTCCCAAACTTAATTAACTATTTGCTTAGAATCTTTTGATAAATTTATTTTTTCCCCCTAAGATTTTATTTATTTATTTGAGAGAGAGAGAGAATGAATTAGCATGGGGAAGGGCAGAGGGAGGAAGAAGCAGACACCTTCTGAGCAGGGAGACTGATGTAGGGCTGGATCCCGGGACCCCAGAATCATGACCTGAGCCCAAAGCAGTCCCTTAACCGACTGAATCACTCAGGTGCCCTAACAACATTTATTTTTGAAGAAAATTTCATTGTGAAGAACAGGGAAAATTTTATTTCTTGAGCATTGAAACATATATTGGTTAAAAGCATCTGCTAGGGGGGCACCTGGGTGGCTCAGTGGGTTAAAGCCTCTGCCTTCAGCTCGGGTCATGATCCCAGGGTCGTGGGATCCAGCCCCACATCGGGCTCTCCGCTTTGCGGACAGCCTGCTTCCTCCTCTCTCTCTCTACCTCTCTGCCTACTTGTGATCTCTGTCTATCAAGTAAATAAATAAAATCTTTAAAAAAGGGGGGGGGCGCCTGGGTGGCTCAGTGGGTTAAAGCTGCTGCCTTCGGCTTGGGTCATGATCTCAGGGTCCTGGGATCTAGCCCCGCATCAGGCTCTTTGCTCAGCAGGGAGCCTGCTTCCTCCTCTCTCTGCCTGTTTGTGATCTGTCAAATAAATAAATAAAATCTTTAAAAAAAAAAAATCTGCTAGGTTATTATATAATTAAATTTTTAATTTCTATTATCAAATATTCAATTTGAATTTTCTTTCAGTTACCTATTGCCCTAGACTCATTTTTTGTTACTGCTACCTATTCAAAAACAAATACCTTTTAAAAAGTTAAACAGGTTGCACAGAAGTATGGCATCAAATAAACAGGCTTTTGTAAAACCAGAAGGGTAACTTTTTAAACGGCTATTGTTTGTCTATGGTTCTACTATGAAAATAGTCTACTTGAACTTGTTTGATGTGATTTGGGAAACGTTTGACAGAAATTACCTCCTTATTTGTGGCTCTGTTCAGTTTTTTAAGATTTATTCTTTTTTTAAAGAATACTTTTATGCTGGGATAGGAATTCATCTAGTAATTTACCCAGTGTTAACTACCTCCAAGCTAGCTGAGGGCCAGGCAGTGAGCAAAGAATTCTGAAGTGTTAAAATGAATGTCTCAGGGGCTCCTGGGTGGCTCAGTGGGTTAAGCCTCTGCCTTCGGCTCAGGTCATGATCTCAGTGTCCTGGGATCGAGCCCCGAATTGGGCTCTCTGCTCCCCGGGGGAGCCTGCTTCCTCCTCTCTCTCTGCCTCCCTGCCTACTTATGATCTCTGTCTGTCAAATAAATTAATAAAATCTTCAAAAAAAAATGAATGTCTCAAAACTTTGTGTATTAAAGTTCATGATCTTGGCCTACTGAATAAACATTAAAGGCAAAGCACTTATTCATAGTATTTTTATTTTATTTTATTTTGTTTAGTTTAGTTTTTAGTTTAGTTTCTGAGAGAATGTGTGCGCCTGAGGAGCAGGGGAATAAGGAGAGAGAGCTGGGCATGGAGCCTGATATGGGACTTGATCTTAGGACCCCAAGATCATGACGTGAGCTGAAGCCAAGAGTTGAATGCTGGGGCACCAGGGTGGCTCCATTGCTTTGGTTAAGAGTGTCATGCATAGGTCATGATCTTAGGGTCCTAGGATTGAGCCCCAGGTTGGACTCCCTGCTTGCAGGGACCCTGCTTCTACCTCTCCTCCCTGCTTGTGCTCTCTCTCTCTCTCACTAGCTCTCTCTCTTGTTCTTTCTTTCTCTCTCTCAAATAGATAAAATCTTTTAAAAAGTGAGATGCCTAACCAACTGAGCCACCCAGGGACCCCTATAATAATCAATTTCATTTATTTATTTATTTACTTACTATTTTTAAAAATATGTTATTTATTTATTTGGCACACCACAGAGACAGAGCACAAGCTAGGGGCAGCAGGGAGAGAAGGAGAAGCAGGCTCCCTGCTGAGCAGGGATTGCGATGCTGGACTCATCCCAGGACACTGGAATCATGACCTGAGTTGAAGGCAGATGCTTAAATGACTAAGCCACCCAGGTGCCCCAGTATCCTTACTTTATTTTATTTTATTTTTTTGAAAGTGGGCTTTTTTTCCCCTTAAGATTTTATTTCTTTTTATTTGAGAGAGAGAGTGATATTGAGCATGAGAGGGTAGAATGTCAGAGGGAGAAGCAGACTCCCCATGGAGCTGGGAACCTGGTGCGGGACTTGATCCTGGGACTCCGGGATCATGACCTGAGCCGAAGGCAGCTGCTTAGCCAACTGAGCCACCCAGGCACTCTTCTGCTTTGTTTTTAAGATTCTGTTTATTTATTTGACAGAGAGAGCGCAAGCAGGATGAGTGGGAGAGGGAGAGGCAGGCTCCCCATTGAGCAGGGAGCCTGATGTGGGGCTTGATCCTAGGATCCTGAGTTCATGACCTGAAAGTAGGCGCTTAACTGACTGAGCCACCCAGGTGCTCCTTTAGTATTCTTATTTTTTAAAAAAAGATTTTATTTATTTATCTGACAGACAGAGATCACAAGTAGGCAGAGAGAGAGGAGGAAGCAGGCCCCCTGCTGAGCAGAGAGCCCTAATGTGGGGCTTGATCCCAGGATTCTGGGATCATGACCTGAGCTGGAGGCAGACACTTAACCAACTGAGCCACGTAGGTGCCCAAAGTATCCTATTTTATTTTATTTTTTTAAGATATTTATTTATTTAACACAGAGAGAGATCGATCACAAGTAGGCAGAGAGTCAGGCGGGGGAGGGGGGAAGCAGGCTCCCCGCTGAGCAGAGAGCCTGATTCGGGGCTCGATCCCAGCACCCCACGATCATGACCCGAGCTGATCATGACCCGAGCAGAGGCTTTAACCCACTGAGCCACCCGGCGCCCCTATCCTATTTTAAACATAGTTTCTGAGCCCTCAACAGGTCATAAATAACAAGTTAAGAGAGTATCTGCTGGAGATAAGTATATATATATATACATATATATATGTATATATATATATAACAAATGGCAGGTTATCTCAGAAGCAGGATATTGAAAATTATAACAAGTAATACAGTGCAGTGGTTAAGGGCAAGGACAGTAGGGTCAGATTGCCTTAGTTCAAGTCCTGGCTCCATTACTTCCTAGCTTTGAAATCAAGGACAGGTTTCTTAATGCCAAACCTCAATTAATTCCTTCCTTCCTTCCTTCATTCTTCCTTCCTTCTTCCTTCCTTCCTTCCTCCCTTCCTTCTTGATGGTTTTGTTTATTTATTTGACAGAGAGCAAGCACAAATAGAGGGAAGCAGGAGAGGGAGAAGGAGGCTTCCTGATGAGTAGGGAGCCTGACCTGGGGTTTGATCCCAGGATCCTGGGATCATGACCTGAGCAGAAGGCAGATGCCCAACTGACTGAGCCACCCAGGCACCCCCAAACCTCAATTTCCTAATTGTAAATAGGGATAATAATAGTAACAACCTTAAGAGGGTTGTTGTGAGGATTATACAAGAAAAATGAGCTTTTCAAAGCCCTAGGCATTTGGCTGATGAGTACTAAATGTTACCTGTATTTCTGATATCTGTAGGTCTCTCCATCTCATTCATTCATTCATTCATTCATTTATTTTAGATTTTATTTATTTATTTGACACAGAAAGAGAGACAGGGAGAGAGGGAACATAAGTAGGGGGAGTGGGAGAGAGAGAAGGAGACTTCCCACAGAGCAGGGAGCCTGATTCCAGGACTCTGGGATAATGACCTGAGCCCAAGGCAGACACTTAAAGACTGAGCGACCCAGGAGCCCCTCATTTATTTATTTATAAAACAGATGTTAATTAAGCACTTTGTGCCCAGACCAGAGGTACAAGAATGAATAGTCTAGGGTCTTGGTCTTGAGGAACTTACAGTGTAGTGAGGGGAAGCTAATGTAAATAACTAGGACAGGTTTATGTATTTTGAACAAGTACTGTATATGCAGGATGCTGTATAGGGATAGGTTCATAGAGACAGGGTGGCATTAACTGGGTTATATGTCACAAATCCAAAGCATGAAGGTTTGAAAGTGTGTGACACATTCAGAAAACTACAAAAACATGACATTTATATTTCCAATATATTTAAGTAGTAAATATTTTCTTCTTCTTTTAAAAAATATTTTATTTATTTATTTGACAGAGATCACAAGTAGGCAAAGAGGCAGGCGAGAGAGAGGAAGGAAAGCAGGCTCCCCGCTGAGCAGAGAGCCTGATGTGGGGCTTGATCCAAGAACCCTGGGATCGTGACCTGAGCCGAAGGTAGAGGCTTTGAACCACTGAGCCACCCAGGCGCCCCAAGTAGTAAATATTTTCTGTATTTTTTAAAAATAATGTACTAATACTGCTGCCACAGAGGGGAGTGGCAAGAATTGAGGTTTAATAGGTAATCGGGTGTCAGAAAGCAAGGGACAGTATTTTCCAATTTTGGTTTTTATCTTGAAAGCATCACATACTGTAATACAGTATAGCTTATAATTGTGATTCACGGTGATTTCACAGTGATGCTTCTTACCAACATAATGTTATATTTTATTTGGTACTCTCTGTTTTAAGGCGGTAGGTGTATCTGAAATTCTAGAAACATTTTGAATTAATACTTATTTTTTATTTATTTGACAGACAGAGATCACAAGTAGGCAGAGAGGCAGGCAGAGAGAGAGGGGGGGGAAGCAGGCTCCCCGCTGAGCAGAGAGCACTATTCGGGGCTCTATCCCAGGACTCTGGGATCATGACTTGAGCTGAAGGCAGAGGCTTTAACCACTGAGCATCCCAGCCGCCCCAAAACAGTTTGAATTAAAACAGATATGATAAGAATGTTTTGGTGCTTCAGTTTTTCTTAAAAATATAGTTATGAAGACTACTTCATTTCTTAGTGGTACTGTCAGCTGATGGTATTAATATTGTTGACCTTGAACATTTTCATTCCCCTCACAGACTGCATTTATTTTAATTAAATTAACTTGATTTTTTTCTTCCTGTGAAAATTTCACTTTTTATAGTTGTCAACATTTTTTTTTCCTTAAAATTTTTATTTTTGTAAAATATACGTAGCATAGGGGCGCCTGGGTGGCTCCCCTCGTATATTCCCTTGTATGTCTCCTGATCCATGAACATGATGCTTTCCATTTATTTAGTATTTTTAGTCTCTTTCAACAATGTTTTGTTTATGTCAGAGTAAAAGTTTTACATTTCTTTTGTTAAGTTTACTTCTAGGCATTCAGTTCTTGTAAATGGAGTTGTTTGCTTAACTTAAAAAAAAAGTTATTCTTTTTTATTTTTATTTTTTAATTACATTATTTAATTATATTATTATAATTATTATAATTAGTTAATTATAAGGCAGAGGCTTAACCCACTGAGCCACCCATGCGCCCCCATAATTTCATTTTCTGATGGTTGCAAATGCTTAGAAATACACTTGATTTTTGTATATTGATCTTGTATCCTGCTGGACTTATTATTCTATTAGGTTTTTTAAATTTTTTTTTTAAAGATTATTTATTTATTTATTTATTTGACAGACAGATATCACAAGTAGACAGAGAGGCAGGCAGAGAGAGAGAGGAGGAAGCAGGCTCCCTGCCAAGCAGAGAGCCCGATGCGGCTCGATCCCAGGACCCTGGGATCATGACCTGAACCGAAGGCAGAGGCTTAACCCACTGAGCCACCCATGTGCCCCCATAATTTCATTTTCTGATTGTTGCAAATGCTTAGAAATACACTTGATTTTTGTATATTGATCTTGTATCCTGCTGGACTTATTATTCTATTAGTTTTTTTTTGTGGTTCTTGAAGATTTTTTAGTGTACATTATCATGTCATCTGCAAATAGAGGTAGTTTTACTTCTTTCTCTATGATCTGGGGGCCTTTTATTTTCTTGCCTAATTACCTAACTATAACCTTCTGGTACAGTATGGAGTAGAACTGGCAGGAGTAAAATTTTTGTCTTGTTTCTGATCTTATGGGGAAAGCATTCAGTCTTTACCCATGAAATATGATGTAGTTGTGGGGTTTTATAGATGCTTTTTGAAGGAATTCCTTCCTATTCCTTGGTTGTAGAGTGTTTTCATTATGAGGAGATGCTGAATTTTGTCAAGTTTTTTTTTTGTAACTACTCAGATAAGCCAGTTCTGTTCAGATATATTTTTAGGTCAGTGTGTGTGTGTGTGTGTGTGTGTGTGTGTGTGTGTGTGTGTAACATCTGGATATAAGATACAAGTCTAATTTTATAACTAAAGTTTGAATAATATAAAATTAATTCTTAAAAAAGGCGTATGTGTTCTCCAGATAATTAAACTATATGTGAAAAGTGAAAATAATAACCATCTCCCCTCTTTGGTAGGGTGGTCAGGGAAGGCCACAGGGGATATAACATTTTATTTTATTTATTTATTTTTGGGGGGACATAACATTTTAGTTATGAAATGAAGGATGAGGAGGAGACCATCAAAGGAGCGTGTTATAGACAAAGGAAATGAGGCTCTAAGGTAGGAAACAATTTAAAATTAGGAGTCAGCCAGTGTAGAGGAAAGGGAGGGAATGAGTTAGGAAAATCATGGAGGAGCTGCTCACTCAGGCCTTATGGGGGGCTAAGGTAGAATTGAGAAGTCTACACTTGTGTTCTAGTAGGAAGTCATTGATGATGTTCAAAGCAATAAAATGTATCTTTAATTCATACTAAAGTATTTGCAGTGACTGTTATGATGCTGGGGTTTGTTGGAGGAAAAGAGGAAGAATATAGACAAAACAGGCCATGTGCTGATAATTATTGAAATTAGGTGATGTTATCTAAAAGTTTATTATACTGTTCTCTTCTTCTCCATAATGCATGTTTGAAAATTCCCAACAACGTTAAAAAACAAAACACCGAGTCCCACCTGGGTGGCTCAGTGGTTAAGCAGCTGCCTTCAGCTCAGGTCATGATCCCAGCATCGAGATCGAGTCCCACATCGGGCTCCTTGCTCAGCAGGGAGTCTGCTTCTCCCTCTGCCTCTGCCTGCCACTCTGTCTGCCTGAGCTTGTGCTCTCTCTCTCTAATAAATAAATAAATAAAATCTTAAAAAAAAAACAAAACACGGAAAACAACTAAAAAGATTATCCACTGTTTTTTTTTTTTTTTAAGGCTTTATTTATTTAAGAGAGAGAGAGAGACACAGAGAGTGAGTGAGAGCCCAAGCAGGCGCCCGCACACATGAGCGGAGGGAGGGGCAGAGAGAAGGGGAGGGAGAATCAGACTCCAGAAGAGGAGCCCAACAGATACCAGGATCCTGGTATCATGACCTGAACTGAAGTCAGATACTTAACTTACTGAGCTACTTGGGTGCCCTTCACTGTTTTTTTTCTTTGTAGATAATTTTTAGAGTTTCAATACTGTATACTTTTCAGGATAATATTTTCTGATTTTTCTTAGTAATAGAAATATATTTTTATTATGGAGTCAAGTGTTGAAATAAACCACAGTGTCAAGCTTTAAGACCTATAAATTAAAGTCAGAAATGTAAAATATTGATCACCTACCTACAGAAGCACAAAATTGTGACACGGCGGTAAAGCATTACTTGGCTGGTCTGGCAAACTTTAGAGTGCTACACCTTTTTAGGTTTTATCAGTGTGGTAATCAGTTCCTGGTTGATAGCCTCTTTCATAGGCCAATGAGTTTCAGTTCATTCTTGTTTTTTGTTTTTTTTTTAAGTTTATTTTTTTTTATTATTTGACAAAGAGAGATCACAAGTAGGCAGAGAGGCAGGCAGAGGGGGAGGGGTAAGCAGCCTTTCTGCTGAGCAGAAAGCCAGATGCGGGGCTCGATCCCAGGACCCGGAGATCGTGACCTGAGCCAAAGGCAAAGGCTTAACCCACTGAGCCACCCAGGTGCCCCATTACTTTTCCTGTTAATAAAACACATGCTCTTTGTGATAAACAAAACAGAACCAAAGCATTATAGAAGTCCTTCTAGGATCCTGCCTATTAGAGAAACCTCACTTTATTTGAAAGAAAAGACTTATTTATTTATTTTAGAGATAGAGCCGCCCTCCGCAGGAGGGAAGTGGGGGAATAGCAGAGGGAGAGGAAGAAACAGACTTTCCCATGAGTAGGAGCCCAACCCATGAGCTCAATCCCAGGACCCTGAGATCGTGACCTGAGCTGAAGTCTGATGCTTAACCGACTGAGCCATCCAGGCGCCCCTCCCTATGTCTTGGCAACACTTGACACTCTCAGACTTTTTGGTTTTAGTTTTTAATCTGATATTTGTGAAACAACCTTTTATTTGCTTTTCTCAGATCACCACTGTGGTTGAGATATTTCTTACACTTATTGATGATCTACTTGCCTTTTCTGCAAATTGCCTCTTCAGTTTCCACTCATAACTGGCAGCAACCTGTGTCTGTCTGGATAAATCTAAATTATTCTTTACAATGGCTTTATAGTATTCCCTTATATGATCACTGTAACAGATCATTGGGGGAAAAGGACTGGGGAGCCTTTACGTAATTATTTTATTTTTAAGAATTTTAGTTCCAGTACAGTAAACATAAAAATATGGAATGCCTCACAAATTTGTGTTATCCTTGTGCAGGGGCTATGCTAGTCTCTGTATGTTCTAATTTTAGTATATGTGCTGCTGAAGCTAACATGGGAATCTGTACTTTAATTAGACCTAAGAGATGTATCATCCAAATGCAACATAGGGACTTTGTTTGCATCCTGGTTATGAACATTTATGAGACAGCCAGCAAAATCTGAATGGTGACTGGATAGTCCCTATTATTTCATTAAGGATTAGGAAATGGTGCTCTTCTAATTTAGTTATTCCTCCAGCATTTTTTACCTAATTTTCTTATAAAAGAGAACTTCTCCCTCATCAACTGTTTGATTACCCTAAGGTATAGTTTGTACAGGAAAGTTAGGATAAGTGCTATATTCTTCAGTTCATACTTTTATAATTTCTATGAGCTCTTCCTTCTTGTTCTTCCCCTACCACAACCTTTTTCTAAAAATAGCAGACTGTTCTGGTTTTATGGATGTAATGACTTTTCTTTGGTCTTTTGAGTATATTAATTATAGTTTTCATTTGTTCCTGTTTTGTCTGTTTTCTCAGTCTCATTTTTTTTCTGGTAGTTTTGGTCTCTCTCTTTCAGGTTGGAGCTTCAAGTGCCTGATAACCCTTAATTATCCCTTCATGTTTTAAGCACGAGGCACTAAAAAAAAGGAGGGCCAGAAGCTTTGTGTGCCTGGAAGCAGTTCATTGCCATTTGGGAACCCAGATTTCAGTATCCCATGGTCTTTTTGCTCAGAGGCATTTGGGTTTTGCCAAGGAAAGATAATGTCATGGGGAGTGGAATGGTAGATAAGCCTAGTCATTATGAGAATCTGGGTGAGGGCCAGAACAGAAAGGGGGCTATCAGTGTTGCTGCTTGGTATATAGATTTTCACTTAATTCATTTCTTTTCATTTGGCACCTATTTGTTAGTAGTATTCCCTTGTCTAGAATCTCTCTTATTGAGGGGTACCTGGGTGGGTGACTCAGTCAGTTAAATATCTGCCTTTGCTCAGGTCGTGATCTCAGGGTCCTGGAATTGAGGCCCTAGTGGGGGAGGGTCCCTGCTCAGTGGGGTGTCTTCTCCCTTTGCTCCTCCCCTCTGCACTTGTGTTGGAATGCTTGCTCTCTCTCTCTCAAATGAATTAATTAAATCTAAAAAAAAAATAGAATCTCTTATTGAGTTTATTCAGAAAACATACTTCCTGTCTTCTGTGTGGGTAGGCAGGAGGGGCCACCTGGCTGCTCTGGGATGGCAATGGAGATGTATTAGGGATGTTACCAACTTTTACTAGTGCAACCAACTGGGCCACCTATATGCCCCGTGTTTGTTTGTTTTTTGTTTTGTTTTGTTTTTAAGCAAGCTCTATGTCCAGAATGGGACTTGAACTCATGACACACACACACACACACACACACACACAGCTCCATGCTCTACTGACTGAGCCAGCCAGGCCTGCACTCTTAGTTGGTTGTCTTAATCAGGATCAAATACGATGGTTCACAAATCTACATCGGTTAATGTCTCTTAAGTTTCTCTGGATCTCTAATAGCTCTCCATCTCTCCATTTTCTCCCCCCTGCTCTTGGGTTTTGAAGAAACTGGACCATTTTTATTTGAAAATTTTCCACATTTTGGAGTGGAGGGGGAAATCATATCCTTTGGGTGTTGTTTAATAGTCTATCTTCTTGGGGTTTCTGGCTGGCTCAGTTGGAAGAGCATGCTACTTTTGACCTTGGGGTCGTGATTTTGAGCCCCACCATGGGTGTAGAGATTACTTAAATAATTAAAAACTTAAAAAAAAAACTTTAAAAAGTATATGGCTTCTCATTTCTTAAAAATATTACATTGAGGACACCTTGGTGGCTCAGTCATTTAAGGGTCTGCTTTTGGCTCAGGTCATGATCCCAGAGTCCTGGGATCAAGTTCCGCATCAGGCTCCCTGCTCTCTGCAGGGAGAAGCCTGCTTCTCCCTCTCCCACTCCCCCTACTTGTGTTCTCTCTCTCGGTCAAATAAATAAAATCTTAAAAAAAAATACTACATTGAAAAACAGTTACATTTAATGGAACTAATTATTATCAAATTCTATTTGATAATACTATCATTACATTAATTATTAATGCAATATTTTCCTTCCCCCACTCTGCAGAGTAAATGTAGGGATACTTAGTATTAGTAAGTCATTAGCCTTTTATTTGGTGGTATTATTTTTTAGACAACTACTGTACTCAAAGTTACTAAAAAAGGGCTTTTCTTTTTTTGGCTCTTGCATCTTTACTCCCAATTAGGAACAGTCTCTAGGGACTTCTTTTTTTTTTTTTAAACTTTGGCGCTTGCCTTTTCAAAGTATTCATTTGTTTTTCTCTAGAACAGTGGGGCAAAACAGCCCCTATAAGCCATCTGGACTTGAAACCATTTTGCTTCATCACAAAGCTTATTCTTTTTAGATCTGACATAAGTCTGTATTGTCTACTGATTTTTTTTTTTTTAAACAGTGTCTAGTTGCTCCCAGGAGAGTACTGTTTGAAGTTATGTCAATGTTGTTGTTGGCTGGTTAGTGAGTGAGAGGGGAAGGGGGCATTTAGTGAAGAGAGGTTTATCTTTTATCATACATGCTAAAAAAGCCCATGCATGGGATAGGGGGAGATGTGTGCTCTACAGCAACATTCCTGAGACATTTGACAAACTGCTGCTCTGCAGGAGGGGAGTAACCAGAATTTTCCAGGGGTTGAATACTTTTGGAATTTGGAAAACTGCTGTTCTCCTGCCTTGATTTTTGTTGTTGTTGTTTCAAGTTTTTGTGTAAAGATTTTACTTATTTATTTGACACAGAGAGAGAGTACAAGCTAGGGAGCAAGGGGAAGAGGGAGGAACAGATTCCCTGCTGAGCATGGAGCCGGATGCGGGACTTGATGAGGGGCTCCATCCCAGAACCTCCAGGATCGTGACCTGAACTGCCGACAGATGCTTGACTGACTGAGCCACCTAGGCGACCCACCATTATTTATTTTATTTTATTTAAGATTTTATTTATTTGAGAGAGAACACAAGAGGTGGGGAGGGTCAGAGGAAGAAGCCGACTCTCCGTTGAGCAGGGCGCTGGCGGATGCCGTGTTCCATCCCTGGACTCTGGGATCATGACCTGAGCTGAAGGCAGAGGTTTAGCAGATTAAGCCATCTAGGCACCCCTCACCATTATTTTAATATGTGCCTCCAAATCTTTTGTTTGTTTATTCCTCCAGTTATTAAATTTGTGATCATGCTACATGTAATGTTTTATATTAAAGCCCTTAAGGAAAGTATGAAAAAATAACACTTTTCAAAGACTTTGATCCACATTGCTAACCTTCAGTTGGATTGTACTAGTTACACTCCAGATAATGAGATAATTTATTTAGAAATAAATATCCCGTATGTGCAGTTGCATACGTCACAGGTAGCTCCTTTTGATATTAAAAATCAATTCTAGGATGCCTGGGTGGCTCAGTGGGTTAAGCCTCTGCCTTTGGCTCAGGTCATGGTCCCAGGGTCCTGGGATTGCAGGGAGCTTGCTTCCCACCCCCCCCTGCCTGCCTCTCTGCCTACTTGTGATCCCTCTCTCTCTGTCAAATAAATGAAATCTTTAAAAAAAATCAATTCTATTATATACCCATAGCTACCTCCGTTTTTTTAAGTTTTTATGTAAATTCTCATTAGTTACTATACAGTGTTAATTTCAGGTGTACAATAGAGTGATTCAACACTTGCATATATCACCCAGTGCTCATCACATGTGTGCTCCTTAATCCCCATCACCTACTTCACTCATCCCCTTGATGTGATTTGAAGTGGGATTTGGGAGCCAACGGCCAAGGAGGAATTCTTGAAACATTTTTGGTGGAGAAAGGTGGTTTTATTATAGTATGGGGATAGGACCCGGGGGCAGAAAGAGCTGCACTGGGATTGTGAAGAGCAGTTGATTATATACTTAGGAGTTGGGGGAGGTGAAGACAAAGGAAGTTTCCAAAAGGATTTTCATATGTTAAAGAAGACTTACAGGATCCTGGAGGTCTAGCTAGCTCTGTCCAGCTAAGGGTGTTTTTGCCTCTAGCAAGGCATTAACGTTAAGATTGGGAGTTCCTGGAGGAATGCCATACTTTGCGTGTCCAAGGTATTTGTCAAAGGGCTATAGGTTGTAAGAAAAGTCAAAAATTTTTTTAAGATTTTATTTATTTACTTGAGAGAGGGAGAGAGAGACAGCACACGAGTGGGGTGAGGGGCAGAGGGAGAAACAGACTCCCCGTCAAGCAGGGAGCCCAGTGTGGGACTCAATCCTGGGACTCCTGGATCATGACCTGAACCGGAGCTACAGGTGCTTAACTGAGCCACCCAGGCACCCCAGAAAATTTAATTCTATCTATTTCTTTTGCCTTTGTTCTCCACATCACCCTCAGCCACCTCCCTTCTGGTAACCATCAGTTCATTCTCTGTAGTTGCAAGTCTGTTTCTTAGTTTTCTTCTCTCTTTTCTTTTTACCTTTGCTTGTTTCTCTGTTTCTTAAAATCCCATATGAGGGGTGCCTGGGTGGCTCAGTGGGTTAAAGCCTCTGCCTTCTGCTCAGGTCATGATTCCAGGGTCCTGGGATTGAGCCCCGAATTGGGCTTCTCTGCTCAGCAGGGAGCCTGCTTCCTCCTCTCTCTCTGCCTGCCCATGTCCTGAGCTGTGATCCCCATCTGCAAAAAAAAAAAAAAAAAAAAAAATTAAAATCCACATATGAGTAAAGTCATATGGTCTTTGTCTTTCTCTTGACTTATTACACTGAGCATTGTATTCTCTAGTTCCATCCATATTTTTGCAAATGTCAAGATTTCATTTTTCGTTATGGCTGAGTAATTTTTCATTGTGTGTATGTGTGTATGTGATATCTATCTCACACTCCTTTTCCACTCATCAATCATTGAACACTTGGACTATTTCCATAATTTGGCTGTTGTAGATGCCTACCTACTCCCTTTGTTTATCCCCGATAAGCAAAATCACCATCCTCACCATTGGTTAAACCAGAAATCTATCCTTTTTCCTGATTTTCCCTTTTGTCTTCTCCCTTATATTCATTCAGTCACCAAGTCTGTGTATTTTACTTCCAAAAAATTATCTTGAATTATCTCCATTCTCACTGCCACTGCTTATAATTCTCTAATTTGGACTGCTGTGGTGGCCTTTGGTCTCCCTTTACCCACTCAAACTTCCCCAGCCCCCTCCATTGCATTTCCCATTGGGTTTCAGACTGAACGTTCCAACGTGTGAGTGAAGTTCAGCATCCCTAATATGATCCAGTATTCTGCAAGGCCCTGTGTGATTTGGTCCTTGATTTTCCAGCCTCATTTCTAGCCATTTTCTCTCACTTTCCTTTTTTTGTTTAGGATTTTTTTTTTCAAAGATTTTATTTATTTATTTGACAGAGAGAGATCACAAGTAGGCAGAAAGGCTGGCAGAGAGAGGGGGGCAAGCAGACTCCCTGCCAAGCAGAGAGCCGGATGCGGGGCTCGATTCCAGGACCCTGGGATCATGACCTGAGCCAAAGGCAGAGGATTTAAGCCACTGAGCCACCCAGGCGCCCCTTGTTTAGGATTTTTATTTATTTATTTGTCGGAGAGAGAGCAGAAGAAGGGGGAGTGGCAGGCAGAGAAGCAGGCTCCCCACTGAGCAAGGAGCCAGATGTGGGATGTGGGACTCTGTCTGGGACCCTGGGGTTATGTCCTGAGCTGAAAGCAGAGGCTTAACTGAGCCACCCAGGTGTCCCTCTCTCTCACTTTACTCTTTCTTGCCATTCTGGTTGTCCTTGGTTTCTTTAAGTCCGTCTTTGCTTGATTAACTTTCATTTATATTTCAGGTCTCAGCTTAAATGTTTCAGGAATGTCTTCTCATGGTTCTCATATCATTAGTTCCCTATTTTACACTTTTCTTTTTTTCTCTATTTTTAAAGTAATCTCTGCGCCTAGCGTGGGGCTTGAACTCATGACCCCAGTATCAAGAGTTGCATGCCCTTTTGACTGAGCCAGCCAGGTCCTCCCATATTTTACACTTTCCTGATAACTTATACTCTCTCTCTCTCTTTTTCTTTCTCTCCTCCTTTTTTTCAAGATTTTATTTATTTGTCAAAGAGAGAGAGAGAGTGAACACAAAGCAGGGGGAGTAGCAGGCAGAGGGAGAAAGAAGCAGGCTCCCCACTGAGCAGGGAGCCCTGTGCAGGACTTGATCCCAGGACTCTGGGATCACGACCTGAGCTGAAGGCAGATGCTTAATCAAGTGAGCCACCCAGGCATCCCTCTTGTACTATTTCCTGTGTCACACATGATTACAGTGTGGTTGTATTGTGTGTGAACTTGAACTACGTGATCTAAAAAAAATTTTTTTTTAAATTTGTTTATTTGAGAGAAGAGGGCACGCACATGCGAGAAAGTGAGATTGGGGAAAGGAGCAGAGGGAGACAGGAAAGGGAGAGGGGAAGACTTTTGTGCTGATCAGAGAGCTCAATCCAGAGTTTGTGAGATCATAACCTGTGCTGAAACCAGGAGTAGAACGCTTAACTGACTGAGCAATCCAGGTGCCCCAAACTATGTGATTTTTAAAAAGTCTCATTTCGGGGCGCCTGGGTGGCTCAGTGGGTTAAAGCCTCTGCCTTCGGCTCAGGTCATGATCCCAGGGTCCTGGGATTGAGCCCCACATCAGGCTCTCTGCTTGGCAAGGAGCCTGCTTCCTCCTCTCTCTCTGCCTGCCTCTCTGCCTACTTGTGATCTCTGTCTGTCAAATAAATAAATAAAATATTTTAAAAAAAAAGTCTCATTTCATATATGGATTTTGAAATGTTAACTCCTTATTGTAGAAGTCTTGCAAGCATCATGTCATATACAAGCCTGAGACTGAATTGTAAACCAAGGTTGTGCTGTTACATCCTATATTGGTGTCACTTGGTTAGTAACAGAAACACCAGCCATCTTCTATCAGCATCAACCTCAAATTAGGTGACTGTTGAATTATGTGAGGTTTTCAAAAATCCATATTTTGTTAGGCACCTATGTTTAATGTCTGTTTTCTTTTGCTTAATTTCAAGCAACGGAACATAGGGACCAGGGCTGTCTTGTAACCTTCCTGGCATCTTAGAATACTTAGAACAATAAGAAGTTGTGTGTTGAGAGGATGGATGGATGGATGGACAAATGGAATCTTATTTGCCCACTCAGTCCATTTGTGAATCAGAGGAGAGATTGTCAACTTACTCTTTGGCTCATGGTTTATTCTTTACATCAGTGACTCAAATTTCAACCCTAAATTGTATTTTGCTGGGCATGCCATGATCTTTATGCCTGCCTTTGCATGTGCTGTTACTTCTACCTGGAATGTCTTTACGCCACTTCATCAGGTAAACTGTTTCATAGTCAGCTGAAATTCAGGCCTTGTTCTCTCTCTCCTTTTTTTTTTTTTTTTTAAGATTTTATTTATTTATGTCAGAGAGAGAGAGAGCAGGAGCAAGCACAGGCAGAGTGGCAGGCAGAGGCAGAGGGAGAAGCAGGTTCCCTGCTGAGCAAGGAGCCTAATGTGGGACTCGATCCCAGGACGCTGGGATCATGACCTGAGCCGAAGGCAGCTGCTTAACCAACTGAGCCACCCAGGCGTCCCCTCTCTCTCCTTTTCTTTAACTAATGTACACTCTACACTCAGCCTGGACTTGAACTGACCACCCCACCAAGAGTCCCCCAACAAGAGTTACATTCTTGGGACGCCTTGGTGGCTCAGTGGGTTAAAGCCTCTGCCTTCGGCTCAGGTCATGATCTCAGGGTCCTGGGATTGAGCCCCGCATTGTGCTCTCTGCTCAGCAGGGAGCTTTCTTCCCTCCTCTCTCTCTGCCTGTCTCTATTCCTACTTGTGATCTGTCTGTCAAATAAATAAAATATTTTTTTTAAGATTTTATTTTTTTAAAAGATTTTATTTATTTATTTGACAGATAGAAATCACAAGTAGGCAGACAGAGAGGCAGGCAGAGAGAGAGGAGAAAGCAGGCTCCCTGCTGAGCAGAGAGCCCGATGTGGGGCTCGATCCCAGGACCCTGGGATCATGACCTGAGCCGAAGGCAGAGGCTTTAATCCACTGAGCCATCCAGGCGCCCCTAAATAAATAAAATCTTAAAAAAAAGGGGGGGGTTATATTCTTTATTGACTGAGCCACCTAGTTGGCCCTGGGCTGTTCTCTCTTTCTCTTTTAATAGTTTGATTTATTATTATTTTTTTAAGTAGGCTCCAAGCCCAGCATGGAGCCCAATGTGGGCCTTGAACTCACCACCCTGAGGTCAAGCCTGGGCTGAGATCAAGAGGTGATTACTCAACCAGCTGAACCTCCAGGAGTCCCTAGTTTATTATATTTTAATAGCAAACTTACAGGAACAGCACAGAAGACAGACATTAAAAACACATACATACATATAGGACCACTTGGAAAAGTATAGTGATTGGAATCTACTGTGTGATAAAATGCTACAAACAGTTTAGTTGCTATCAATAAGAAATTTACTTGTTTTAAAAATATCCAAATGCTGGCGTTGTCCAGAAAAATTTAATAGGTTAATTTATTATTGTTATAAAGTTGAACTGCTGAAATGTGTTCACTAAACAATTTGACTTTGGGTTTTTCTTTTCAAAAGTAGATTTAAGAGGCACCTGAGTGGTTCAGTTGATTAAACATCTGCCTTTGGCTCAGATCATGATCCCAGGGTCCTGGGATCAAGCCCTGTGTCTGGCTCCTTGCTCTACAGGACGTCTGCTTCTCTCCCTGCCCCTACCCCTACTTTCTGTCTCTCTCTCTCTCAAATAAATAAATACAATCTTAAAGAAAAAAGAGAATCAGGTTTAGTCACTTATTCCTCTATGTTTCTATTACTCCTTGTACTTGCTTCCATTATAGTACTTGACATGTTATACTGTTAACTGTTTACTCCTTTTCTTTTCTTTTTTTTTTTAATATTTATTTATTTGACAGAGATCACAAGTAGGCAGAGAGAGGCAGAGAGAGAGGAGGAAGCAGGCTCCCTGCTGAGCAGAGAGCCCCATGTGGGGCTTGATCCCAGGACCCTGGGATCATGACCTGAGCTGAAGACAGAGGCTTTAACCCACTGAGCCACCCAGGGGCCCTTGTTTACTCCTTTTCCATGATGGCTGGCATGAAGTAACTGCTTGGATTGGTTGGGTAGATAAAGAGTTTTAGTTTTATATTTAGTATGTTATTTAAGAGTAAATAATATTACTTAACAGTTGTAATGAATATCTTTTTACTGCCAACTGCTTATTCTGTACTCCTAACATCTGGAGAATAGTCATTGAAAATAGGTGTGTGGCTTTATTTGATTGTGACATTTTTCTTTTAAAGATTTATTATTTGAGAGTGAGAGAATGACCAGAGGGAAAGGGCAAGGAGAAACAGGCTCCCTGCTGAGTGCGGAGCCCATTGAGGGTCTTGATTCCAGGACCCTGGGGTCATGACCCAAGCCAAAGGCAGATGCTTAACAACTGAGCCACCCAGGGGCCCTGACTTTTTTTCTTTGATTAAAAAGTGACAGAATGGGATATGTTCCTATTTTTATGTTATCTCAGTTAGTGTGTGTGTTAGGTTGAAATGGCTGGAGTAGAAAGTAGACATGTTTCTTTCTCTCTTTCTTTTTGTTTTAAAGATTTATTTAGTTATTTTAGAGAGTGAGAGTGTGTGTGAGCAAGTGGGGTGGGGGAGGGGAAGAAGGAGAGGGAGAGAATCTCAAGCAGACTCTCTGCTGATTGTGGAGCCCAAGACCCTGAGCTAATAAATCAGGAGTTGGACTCTTAACTGACTGAGCCACCCAGGTGCCCCAAGAAGACTTTGAAACCAAAGCCAGTCATGTTTGTAATATACAAAACTAGTGATGAAGTTCAGCAGTACTCACATGTGCTACTGACCCACCAAGGATCTCTGAGCAGGAAAGAGAAGTGGAAAGCATCTAAAAAGAATAACCCATCACAGTTGCCAAACTGTGGAAAGAACCAAGATGCCCTTCAACAGATGAATAGATAAGGAAGATGTTGGTCCATATACAATATGGAGTATTGTGCCTCCATCAGAAAGGATGAATACCCAAGTTTTGTATCAACATGGATGGGACTGGAAGAGATTATGCTGAGTGAAATAAGTCAAGCAGAGAGAGTCAATTATCATATGGTTTCGCTTATTTGTGGAACATAAGGAATAACACAGAGGACATGGGGAGATGGAAAGAAGAAGGGAGTTGAGGGAAATTGGAGGGAGAGATGAACCATGAGAGACTGTGGACTCTGAGAAACAATTTGAGGGTTTTGAAGGGACAGGGGGGTGGGAGGTTGGGTGAGCCTGGTGGTGGGTATTATGGAGGGCAAGTACTACATGGAGCACTGGGTGTGGTGCATGAACAATGAATTCTGGAACACTGAAAAGAAATTTTAAAAATGAATAAAAATTAAAAAAAATAAAAAGAATAACCCATGTCACCTGTTCCCCAGTTATTTTCTCTGTAGTGTGAGAGGGTTGGGTGTAGAAAAAAGAAACAGTTCTCCAACCTCTCTCATACTCTATCCCCAACCCCCACCCAGAAAAAACAACTTTTCTATGAGGACCAGGAATCTAAACCTTTTTCTGCTAAGCCCTCTTTTGGCATCTACTTGAATTTCACGCCACATTCTTAATTTCTATTCCAATTTTCTTTTTCTTAAATTCTTGTGTTTCCTACATTTACATTATTGTTACTTGCCATAGAGCTAGGATATTTTCTGAAATTTTTCGTATTTATCAGTGTTGTGTTTCCTGAGCTACTGTGTCCTATAGCAACTTCTATTCTAAAGGTTATGTTTGTTATCAGGGATATTTCACAAAACAATGGCACAAAACTAGCTTATTTGACAGGTGTTTTGAGGGGGTAACAATTTAGAAAATTTCAGTCATTTTTTACTCTTTATTGATTACTCTTAAGGCCCTTAAGATATGGTTATCCTACTAGCTTTCAGTGCCCTTTTATGATCTGTTAACATGCTTATTAGAACTGAGGAGTATTTATTTTTGTTGTGTAATAGTCATTAGCATTTTATTTTATTTTTAAAGATTTTATTTATTTATTTGTTTGACAGACAGAGATCACAAGCAGGCACAGAGGCAGGCAGAGAGAGAGAGGAGGAAGCAGACTCCCTGCGAGCAGAGAGCCCGATGTGGGGCTCCATCCCAGGACCCCGAGATCATGACCTGAGCCAAAAGCAGAGGTTTTAACCCACTGAGCCACCCAGGTGCCCCGTCATTAGCATTTTGAACGATGGTGGCAGCTGTACATTTCCAAACCAAGATGTAATACACATTTAAAATTGGGATTTTGGGAACAGAGAGGATTTTAAAAGATTATTTTAAAAGAAATCAACATTTACTATTTTTATAAATGGGAGAAAATCATTCTTGATTTCTTGTAGACCTTGAAGATGCAGTGAATTTGAATGCATAGTTTTGTGTTTCATATATTTATCTTCCTTAGGAAAGGATCTATTTTCATAAAAGATTCTCAAAGGAGTTCATGATTCCAAAAGTTTAATTTAAGATCCACTGTTTAGGGACGCCTGGGTGGCTCAGTTGGTTAAGCGGCTGCCTTCGGCTTAGGTCATGATCCCAGCGTCCTGGGATCGAGTCCCACATCGGGCTCCTTGCTCGGCAGGGAGCCTGCTTCTCCCTCTGCCTCTGCCTGCCTCTCTGTCTGCCTTTGCTCGCTCTCTCTCTCTCTCTCTCTAACTAATAAATAAATAAAATCTTTAAAAAAAAAAGTTTAAGATCCACTGTTTAGAACAAGAAAGGAAAACATACACCATTATGAGAGATGGCAGTTTGTTTTGGAGTCTCTACGTTTATCTGTTTTAATTTGCTTGAAGGAAAGGCCTGGCATTATGTATTTGCTTTGGATACTTTCATTATTGCCAGTCCCTTCCTGTGAAGGGAGACTACAGAAACAAAGAGATTTCCATTTGCAGATTATAGCTCTGCCAATCCAAGAATGGTCACGTCATTGGGGGGGGCTCTTTTGCCATATTTACTTAAGGTTTAAGGTGATAGAGATATAAAGGCTCCATAGTCATTATAAAATGTGAACAGTTCTGAGGCATGAGTCCTCTAGGTAGGTCTATGTGCTGCTCGCCTATGAAATAAGCAGATAGTTGTGTAGTGACTGCTAAATTTATGGATTATTCATGTCCTTCTGTAGCCAAACTGGGTTGCTTAGAAACAAACCAGACACGAAGCTGTGTGCTTATGATGAGGCTTCTTCTGTCAGGAGTTTCGAATAGGCAGAGTGGTGGTAAAGTTTTTTCCAGCTTTATTGAGAAATAATTGTTACATAACATTGTGTGAGTTTAACGTGTACAACATAACATTGTGTGAGTTTAACGTGTACAACGTAATGATTTGATATATGTACATATTGCAAAGCGATTACCACAATAAGGTTAGCTAACATCATGTCACATAATTAGTTTTTATTTTTGTGGTGGGAACTTTAAAAACTATTATAGAATAGTGGTATTATCAGTAGTCACCATGCTGTACATTATATCCCCAGAGCTTACTCATAACCGAAGTTTGTGTCATTTGGCCACTTTTACCATTTTCCTTTACCCCCATCCCCTGCCACTGGCAACCACCATTCTGTTGGTGGTAAAGTTTTTGTTAGAAGTTTAGTAGCACATCATTATAAGTATTATTGGTAAATATTTGCTATATGTTGTACTTTTTTTTAAAGATTTTATTTATTTACTTGACAGAGATCACAAGTAGGCAGAGAGGCAGGCAGAGAGAGGGGAAAGCAGGCTCCCCACTGAGCAGAGACAGGGATGTAGGGCTTGATCCCAGGATCCTGGGATCATGACCCAAGCTGAAGGCAGTGGCTTAATCCACTGAGCCACCCAGGCACCCCAAAATAATAAAATCTTTAAAAAATAAATAAATAAAACAGCATTTTATCCATAGCACAAAAGAAACCTAAAATTTCCGGTTACTTAACCCAGATATAGCAGTTCAGTTAGCCAAGGGAGCATCATTTTCAAAGCAGGCCAAAAAATAATTACGTTTTCTTATTAATTCTTAGACTTTTCTTATATCCCCTGGCAAAATGTTGAAGTAATTTACTCAGTTCATCACCAACATCCTGTTGCATAGCTGCTGCTTTTCTTTTTCCTTCCTTCCTTCCTCTCTTTCTTTCTAAGATTTTATTTATTTATTTGATGGAGAGATAGCAAAAGAGGGAACACAAGCCTGGGAGTGGTAGAGGGAGAAGCAGGCTTCCCACTGAGCAGCTCAGCCCCAGGACCCAGGGATCATGACCCCAGCCGAAGGCAGACACTTAACAGAGCCACCCAGGCACCCCTAACTGCTGCTTTTCTGTTCAACATAACTTTTATTTATTTATTTTTTACGATTTATTTATTTTAGAGAAGAGAGTATGAGAGTGCAGCGGGGAGGGGCAGAGAGTCCCAAGCAGACTCTGCACTGAGCTTGGAGCCCCGTGCTGGGCTAGATCTCATGACTTTGAGATCACAACCTGAGCCAAAACCAAGAGTTGGCTGTTTAGCCAACTATGCCACTGAGGTGCCCCTCAGCATAACTTTTATATTTGCTGCTTGCATTCAGTTTCTAGATAGTAAAACACATTTGGAAGGCAGGGATAGTGTGATTTTCAGAGTCATGTTTCCTGTGCCTGGTGCATAGTAAATAATAGACATTTTTTGGATGAATGAATGAATGAATGATTTGTCAGGTTTGCTTGCTTAAAAAATTTTTTTTAAAGATTTTATTGATTTATTTGATAGAGAGAGACACAGCCAGAGAGGGAACGCAAGCAGGGGGAGTGGCAGAGGGAGAAGCAGGCTTCCTGCTGAGCAGGGAGCCAGATGTGGGGCTCAATCCCAGGATCCTGGGTTCATGACCAGAGCCAAAGGCAGACACTCAACAAATGAGCCACCCAGGCTCCCCTTTAAAATGTTATTTTAAATATTTTATTTATTTGAGAGAAAGAGCGTGTAAGCAGGGAGGAGGGGCAGAGGGAGAGGAAGAAGCAGGCTCACGGACTGAGCCACCCAGCACAGCGTCCCCCTCCCCCACCCCATTTTTTGGCTTTTTTTTTTTTTTAAACTAGGCTCTTTCCCCAAATTGGGGTGTGAACTCCTGACCCTGAGATCAAGAGTCATATGCTCTACTGACTGACCCATCCAGTCACCCCTAGTTTGCCTCTTTTCTTGTATTTACTATAACCTTTACTCCTTCTACTTACAGTTATCTTTAGATTAGTATTCTGGAAGAGTAAACAGTGGCTGTTTGATGCTTCCCAGAAGCCTCACAAATATGGAATGTTTTCATAGAAAACTATAGGGCATGGGTGCTAAATGTGGAGTTTGTGGAAGGACTTAAGGGATTTCTGAGTCCCTGAGAAAAATACGCAGAATTTGGGTTGGGTGAAGGCATTTTTTCTGGGGAAACAGGATATATCAAATTACCATATGGTTCTGTGGACCCCTGAATGATTAAGAACCAATGTTTCAGAGGTTGTAGGTTTTAATCTTGCAGAGATAATATGACATTATCTAATAAGAAAAGGAAACCAAAAGGCTCTTAACAAAAGTAGATGATTGTATTAGGATGCTTTCAGTCACTTGTGATAGAAACCATCTCAAGCTTATATAAAATAGGAATACATCGGTTTATGTAACTGAAAAAAAATAAAAACAACTCCAAAATGCTGGTCGCAAAAACAACTGAGTCTAGGACTCAAATAGTACCTTTAATTAGGATTTTCAGACCTCAGTGGGTTTAGCCTCTGTTCGGCTCTGGTCGTGATCTCAGGGTCCTGGGATGGAGCCCCACATTGAGCTCCCTCTCTCTCTCTGCCTGCCTCTCTGCCTACTTGAGATCTCTGTCAAAAAAAAAAAAAGATCTTAATTAGGATTTTCTTCTTCCTTTCTCTTTGTTTTCCTTTATATTGGCTTTATTTCTCAGGCGTGTTCATTCCATATGTTGGAAAAAAGATGTCCATCTGTAGCTTAAGCCTGCTAAATTTTTAGAGTGTGTGCAACTGACCACAGTAAATAAATGATCGAGGTAAGACCAGGAGGAGCAAGCTTTGACATGTGGAGGTTAAGATGCTTATTCGATATTTGTATCAACAAAGTTGTTCAGTAGGCAGTGGGACATACAGATCTGGAATTCAGGTCTAGGCTAGAGACTGGACTAGAAATTTGGAGGTTGTCAGCATATAGTTAGTATTTAAAGCCATGAAACTGGACGATATCACCAGGGAATAAGAGTAAATAATGAAGAGAAAAAGTTGTCCAAGGACTGAGCTTGTGAATGTTAAGAAATTGGGGAGAAGAGGAAGAACCAACAAGACTGAGAAGCAGCCAATAATGTAGAAGGAAAACAAAGTCCTGGAAGCCAGATTAAAAAAAAAACAGTTTTAAGGAGTGAGTGATCAGATGTCAGATGATGCTGATAGAACAGTTAAGAAGAGGACTGAGACTTAATGATCAGATTTAATAATAATCATCTTTTTTAATTTTATTTTTAAAAAGATTTTTATTTATTTATTTATTTATTTGACAGAGCGAGAGACACAAGCAGGCAGAGCAGTAGAGGGAGAGGGAGAAGCAGGCTCCCCAGTGAGCAGGGAGTCCGATGCAGGGCTCCATCCCAGGACCCTGAGATCATGACCTGAGCCAAAGGCAGTCGCTTAACCAACTGAGCCACCCAGGTGCCCCAATAATCATCTTTTTTAAAGAAAAGATTATTTATTGGACAGAGATCACAAGTAGGCAGAGAGGCAGGCAGAGGAAGGGAAGCAGTCTTGCTGCCGAGCAGAGAGCCCTATGCAGGGCTCGACCCCACGACCCTGGGACCATGACCTGAGTTGAAGGCAGAGGCTTTAACCCACTGAGCTACCCAGGTGCCCCTAATAATAATCATCTTGACAAGAACAGTTTTAGTAAATTGAATTTGGTGGAGTTCTTCCTAGTAACTGCTCTTTTTCTTAGAAATTTAAATTCCATAGTTCAGGTAATATAAGAGATTCTTTATTAACCAAATAAGTGTTGAACAAATATTGTCATGTCATCCTTTAGGTCTTCATATATTGTACTGCGTTATGTAGAAAACTGTGACTTCAACTCATGAATATGCAAATATGCTAGTTAAAGGATTCATATATTTGGAGTAGGATGCATGTATTTTCTTTGGAATGCCCGTTACATGAAGTGGAATCACTTCATAAACTATTTGGTCATGTTTTTCCTTCTGCATTTGGAAGGTTTTATAGAGAAACAAGAAAATCAGCGTAAGTTCCTGATTCTTAAATCTTTCTGAGTACTTAATGCCTAATTGTCATTCTCAATACCAGGAAACACAGGAGTTGATAATGCTAAAAATTTTCATTTTTTTAATGAACACAATACTTTTCTTTTCTGTTAGAAATTCATTGAATTTGAAGACTCTCAAGAACAGGAAAAAAAGGATTTACAGACCCGAGTGGAATCTTTAGAATCTCAAACAAGACAACTTGAACTCAAAGCAAAAAACTATGCTGACCAGAGTAAGTAAAAACACTTCTTGTCATAAGTACACATGAAAGAGTGGGCTCTAATAGCACAATGACTCATCCTGATATTTGACTTGGCTTCCAAATATGTGCTTGGAATTGTCATCATCCCAGACTAAAAAGTGAGACCTGGAAGCTAGGTTCAGTTCTTTTTTGTTCACATTTTCATGTGGTTCTGATGTCTGCAGAAGTAACTAAATAAGAGATACGTTTAAGACTTTTCTTCAGGGACGCCTGGATAGCTCAGTGGGTTTGTGTGTGCCTTTGGTATGGGTCATGGCCCCAGGGTCCTGGATTGGAGCCCTGCATCAAACTCCTGCCCTACAGGGAGCCTGCTTCTCTCTCCCCCTTCTTGTTTGCAGCCATCCCCCAACAAATAAATAAGTTAAAAAAAAAAAAAATCTTAAAAAAAAAAAAACTCTTCAATTTAGCTCTCAGCCTTTGCAGTTAACATTATACTATATCCATTATGCAGGATTCTGGGGTGTGTGCATGTGCGTCATTTCTTCTCATTTTGATCCACTACACAAAGTTCCATTGCTTTCCATATTGCTTTGAAATTTACAAATGTGACAAAAACTCTAGCTCTGAAGTATGTTTAAAAAAAAATTACTGGGGGCGCCTGGGTGGCTCAGTGGGTTAAAGCCTCTGCTTTCAGCTCAGGTAATGATCTCAGGGTCCTGGGATTGAGCCCCCCATCCGCGCTCTGCTCAGCAGGGAGCCTGCTTCCCTTCCTCTCTGCCTGCCTCTCTGCCTACTTGTGATCTCTGTCTGTCAAATAAATAAATAAAATCTTAAAAAAAAAAATTACTGAATTCTAGGAACACCTGGGTGGCTCAGTTGGTACAGCATGTGATTCTTGATACCGGGTTTGTAAGTTAAGCCCTACGTTGGGCACAGAGTTTATTTTAAAAAAAAAAATACTGAATTCTCTTTTTCATTCTTTTCTAGTGAAAAACTGAGGGAGTGTAGGGGAACAGAATATCATTTTTCAGAATTATTTTGTTTTTAATATAATTTCATTGTATTCTTGACTTAAAAATAACTATTGTTTCAAACGCCAAGGGTGATTTCTCTTTTTGACTTCTGAATTGGACCTAATTAAGTCAAGATTAGAAAAAGAAATGGGGAGAAACTTCATGGCCTGTTTTTATGTTTGATTTGGGCAGGCAGAGAGCCCTTCAGGTTTTCCCTTTTAGCTCTGTAAACTTCCAGAATCTTGGGAGCTGATGACCAGCTGGCTTCCTACATGAACCATTAAGACTACATAGTGACACCTGCTGTTAAAGATAGGCATTCATGGTGGATAACCTTTACTCGTCTGGCTTGGAATATGGTAACTGACTGCTCCCTCTAGTACTCTGGACTGGCCTAATAGAGCTAAACCTCGAATCACTGGGAACCTAGAATTCGAGCATTATGGAATTCAAGGAAATCTCACATGGCTTTAAGCAGATGTCATGAAAGGGAACCAGTGGATGTTTGGTAACAGAAGCCACTTTTGGTAACAGAAGTGAGACAAAATGAGCCATGTATCACGTCTTTGTACTTTTAGGCTTGTAGATACCTAGATACCTTGTAGAGTACCTAGAGTATGTCCTTTGTTCACATTGAATATATCGGATGACTTCTATGACTGTACCATAAAAATTTAGGGTCTTAGAGGGCTGGATGATGGACTCCACAGTCCAAACACTAACAAATATATTACTAGAGTCACACTGCTGAGTGCCACTCATCTAGAGAGACAGTCTTGTGGCAGTTGCTAGCTTTTGGTACATTTTAAGAGTTGAGCATTCTCTACTCAAAGAAGAAGAAAAAGAGCTATTAGAGATATTATTTTAATTCTAACTTGATTGTGTTTTCATATCAGAGATTATATTGTATTTTAGAACCAGACACTAAAAGCACAGTGGACAGAACCAACCTCATTGTTTTATTTTATTGTATTTTCATCTTGATTCCCGAAGAGTACCAAGTTTTAGATAAGGACATTTTCTTTTAACTTAGAAGGGAACTTCTTGTATGAACTCCTTTTAAACACTAACTAATCTGTGGATCTTGATCCTGGGACTCCAGGATCATGACCTGAGCTGAAGGCAGATGCTTAATTGACTGAGCCACCCAGGTGCCCCTGAGCGTCTGACTCTTTAATTTTGGCTCAAGTCATGATTTCAGGGGCATGAGATCGAGGCCAAGTTGGGCTCCACACTCTGCGTGGAGTCTGCTTGAGATTTTCTAACTCCTTTGTCCCATCCCTGCTCGTGTTGTCTCTCTCTAAAATAAATGAATGAATGAATGAATGAATAAATATTTCAAAGGAGATACTGCTACTTTTTTCACAAAAGTCACTAAATGGAATGAATTACTAGTTTTTTTCCATATATAGTTTATCCCTTTTATTATTAAAATTTTAAAAACCTGCTTCCTATTCTTTTCTGGTAAATGTAAACAAAATAAAGTAGGCTTTTAAGATTTGTTACCCAGACTAGTGAGTCATATCCAGCTTTTTGGAATTGTTATGCTCTGTGGTATCTATCCTCTCATTTCTCTTTCAAAAGTACTGATTACTAGTGTTTTCCATCTTAATCTAAAGTAATTTTAGGGGCCCCTGGGTGGCTCAGTGGGTTGGGCCTCTTCCTTCGGCTCAGGTCATGATCTCAGGGTCCTGGGATCAAGCCCCGCATCAGGCTCTCTGCTCAGCGGGGAGCCTGCTTCCCCTCTCTCTGCCTGCCTCTGCCTACTTGTGATCTCTCTCTCTGTCTGTCAAATAAATAAATAAACTTAAAAAAATAAAGTAATTAAAAAAAATAAGGTATCATTTAAAAACGATTTCTTTTTTTAAATTTAATTTTATTTATCTGTTTGATAGAGATCACAAGTAGGCAGAGAGGCAGGCAGAGAGAGAGGAAGGGAAGCAGGCTCCCCACTGAGCAGAGAGCCCGATTCGGGGCTCGATCACAGGACCCCGGGATCATGACCTGAGCCGAAGGCAGTCTTTAATCCACTGAGCCACCCAGGCACCCCTAAAAATGATTTCTAATTCTCTAAGCAAGTGATGAGGAAATTAAGTAGCTATCTAGTCTTTGAGCTAAATTTAATCTGAAAACTTTGTTTTTGTTATCAGTATAATATCCCACCAAGAATTTCTCCCCCTGGGAGTTTGCCATCCAATTTTGAAATAAATCTTGGTGTCTAAATAACAGTTAAAAAACTTAAAACCATTCAGATGCACAAAATTCATAACACTAAATCTCTTGGTCTGTGAGTTGAGACTATAATGAGTCTTTTATTAATGCTTTGGATTAATAAATCCTTTTCCTTTGATACCTTGGAGTCTTTTTCTCTCTTCCATCTAATTGCTTTTCTCTCTCTTCCTTCTGTTTTTCTTTAAGCCTTAACTGGGTGTAATATGAAATCTAAAATTTGAAATTTTATGTGAAATTAAAAATTTCTTCCAAGTCTTCATTTACCATATTTAAATATCTGAAAAAAATGTGTGTGGGGGAGAAATATTTGATTATATTTTCATTTTACCTTCTTACTTTTCCCTCCCTCAAATCTCTTAATATGAGTCGCTCCTTATTTTTATTTATTTATTATTTATTTATTTGACAGAGATAGAGATCACAAGTAGGCAGAGAGGCAGGCAGAGAGAGAGGGGGAAGCAGGTTCCCTGCTGAGCAGAGAGCCTGATGTGGGGCTCGATCCCAGGACCCTGGGATCATGACCTGAACTGAAGGCAGAGGCTTAACCCACTGAGCCACCCAGGCGCCCCAAAGCTCCTTATTTTTAAAAAAGGTAGAAGTAAGAGGTAATCTTTTAAAAAAATTTTTTTTTATTTTTATATAAACATATAATGTAACCCCACCACCCTCTCCCAACACCCCTCCCCACCCCCCTCAGTTTGTTTTATGACATTAAGAGTCTGTTTTGGTTTGTCTCCCTCCTGATCCCATCTTGTTTCGTTTATTCTTTTCCTACCCCCTTAACCCCCACCCCCGTTGCATCTCCACTTTGTAAGAGGTAATCTTTAAGTATCACCAGTGCCTTATCGTTTTGGGAAACCAGGACTGGGAATATCTTTTTTGAAAAGATAAAAACAAATGTAAATAGGTGTATGTCAGAGTATGTGAATTCTTTTTTATATAATAAGCAACAGAATATCTAGACTATTCCATCAGTTTTTTTTAAAGTATATCATGATTTTTTGTTACTGTAATGTGACATCTATTTTTATTTTCATTGTCTTAAACTTTTTATTTTTTGACAGAGAGAGAGAGAGAGAGAGAGATCACAAGTAGGCAGAGAGGCAGGTAGACTGGGAGGGGGAAGAAGGCTTCCTGCTGTGCAGAAAGCCCAATGCGGGGCTCGATCCCAGGACCCTGAGATCATGACCTGAGCTGAAGGCAGAGGCTTAACCTACTGAGCCACCCAGGCGCCTCCATTGTCTTAAACTTTTAAAATACTTTGAATGTTTTTTAGTTTTCCTAACTTCTATTTTTATTTTTATTTTTATTTATTTATTTTTAAAGATTTTATTTGTTTATTTGTCAGAGAGAGTGAACACAGGCAGACAGAGTGGCAGGCAGAGGGAGAAGCAGGCTCACTGCTGATCAAGGAGCCCAATGCGGGACCTGAGCCGAGGGCAGCTGCTTAACCAACCGAGCCACCCAGGTGTCCCTAAGATAAATCGCAGTAGTGTCTTTCTTTCTTTCTTTCTTTCTTTCTTTCTTTTTAAGATTTTATTTGTCAGAGAGAGAGAGCGCACAAGCAGGCAGAGTGGCAGGCTAACTTCTGTTTTTAAATAAACACTTCTTGAAGGCCATAGAAATTACTGATAATGATATTTATAATAGAGAGGATCGGTGCAGTTTCTTCTGTTTAGTGCCATTTTTTGAGTGCCGTGTGGTAACAGTATCTTGTCCAATTTCCATGTTTATATTTGTATGTTAGAGTCTTTAATTTTGAAGACTGCCTGTCAACTCTAATGATCTGTTTTAGGGCACATATCCTCTTTAAAAAAAATAGCCACAGTAAAAGCCCAAGTTCTGCTTTCAAGATGACTTCCTGTGTTAAAAGGGGAAATTTTGATTGTAGTTACTTGCTATTTTAGAAGCAAGAAAACGTCAAGAAATAGGAACCGAGTTAAGGACATAGATTACAGCTTTTGATAGTTTGGAATCATCAGGTTGTGGTATGATTTCACAATATAGAGAAATTGCATCTATAAAAATTTTGTTAACGGTTTTGTGGTTATATTTGATTTTGGAGATTTCTAGTTGCTCTCTTTTCAAAACTTGAACTATGTAGGATATGTTTTTGGTTTTTCCAACGTGAATAAAGGATTTTTAAAAATGCTGTATTATATCAGAGTAATAATAACACTTCTTGTTAACAAGAAGTAACAATAACAACATCTTGTGAGCCCAAGAAAGAATCTGAAACATATATGGGGTGGAAAAACACAGTTGTGGGTTGAGAAAGGCCTGTTGGTTCTTGACAACTATTGAAGGAGTCTATAATCAACCTAGCTATTCATGATGTGGCAGTAATGGGTTCTTTCTTTGTCACAAAATACTTTATGTTTGTTCTTTTGTATATTGTTTGGCATATTTTTTTGTGTATTCTTTTGTATATATCTTATAAGCCAGGTATTATCTTAAATGAGTCAAGTAAATAAAAACATTTTAATACAGTTAAAAATATGATACTACTGTATGCCTACCATTTAGCTTGGTAGAGGAGAATATGTTTGTAGTACAGAAGAATATAATATGGCCATTGTAGTCAAACAAATCAGTACTCTGGGGGAGAAGGGTGTGTATGACCTTCTGGTCTTCTTTTCCGTATATACTGTGTTTTTATATCACTGCAGTTAGAGTGTACATATAATTTTGTATCTTTCCCTTAACACTATTTGTTTCTCTTGTATAATCTTTAAATATTAAAAATGTCTTCCTATACCCATCATCTAGAAGCTATGCCATTTATTATCAATTCTTGTTTTCTCTGGGGTGTGTTTTCTCCTTTATTCTAGTGAGAATTATTTAATGGGCACTTTGTTTTTTTTACCTTGGCTACTTGAAACTCAGAACTAATTTTGAAGTGCACCCGTAAGGACTAGTTTGGACCTTACCTGGTTGGCATATTTAAATTGTTTTCTTTTTGATTTATATTTTATACACATATGGTGAATTATTATGTTATTATTATATTATAGGCTGTCATCTGAAAGCCTTTGTAGAATGAAGGAATGAATCAGGTAAAAATAAATATACATAAATTAAAAAAAGAAAAACGTTTCATTGGTTAGTTGAACATTTTTTCCAGTGTAGTGAATCATATTCCAGTGAATATTTTTTTAAACCTATAGATTTCTCTGTATTTTGATAATTTTCTGAGAATATATTTAAGGAAGTAGGGCAAAGAAGATGAGTATTTTAGTGGTTCTTGGTTTATAATAGTGTTTGGTCATTTTTAATGCAAACAGAATTGGAGAAGTATGGTTTAGTAGTGTATTTCATTTTGTTTTTCATAACATGTATTTGGGTCATTATTTGCAACATATCAGCACATGGAGCTGATGTAGAACCATTTATTATTTGATTCTTAGGAAAACTTTCCCTCAAGCTCTTTGAATTTATAATAGGTGACTTTTCCCTTGATTGTGGAGGTGATGGCAGTGATCTTAAGCTACTTAAGGGCTCTTCTTTGAATCTGGCCTTCCTACCTTTGAATGAAAATCTCTTTTTTAGGGATGCCTGGGTGGCTCGGTTGGTTAAGCGGCTGCCTTTGGCTCAGGTCATGATCCCAGTGTCCTGGGATCCAGTCCCACATCAAGCTCCTTGCTCAGCAGGGAACCTGCTTCTCCCTCTGCCTCTGCCTGCCACTCTGCCTGTGCTTGCTCCTGCTCTCTCTCTGACATAAATAAATAAAATCTTAAAAAAAAAAAAAAAAAAGAAAATCTCTTTTAAATTAAATGGGAAAATTATTTTGACAGTTGATGACATTGTAGTAGAGATTTATTCTGACCTTTTGCTCTTTGCATCCCCCATAAAACATTCATTTGCTTTTAAAATTTGCTATCAAGATCTTAGTTTAATAAAATACCTAGAAGTCTTTACCTCGAAACATACATTATTATTGGAAGGAAAACACTTCTGATTTCTTGGTCATAAGAATTAGCATATTGCTAGGTGGAAAGCATAGGAAGGTAGTATTTTTTATTTTTAAAAGAATAGGGGTGCCTGGGTGGCTCAGTGGGTTAAAGCCTCTGCCTTTGGCTCAGGTCATGGTCCCAGGGTCCTGGGATCGAGCCCCTCATCAGGCTCCCTCCTCGGCAGAGAGCTTGCTTCCCCCCCACCCCCCTCCGCCTGCCTCTCTACCTACTTGTAATCTCTGTCAAATAAATAAAATCTTAAAAAAATAATTTTAAAAGAATAAAGGGATTAGAGCAGACTTCCATTTGGGGGATTATTTATAACCAAGGTCTGTCTGTTAATGATGTGGTTGATCAGTTGAGAATTTTCACAACAAAGAAGAAAAATAAGCCATTTTTAAGGTACTGGGTGTAGAGTCATACCGGAGTTAATAGTTGGCCCTAAATATTTTGTCACTGTTTTTCAATCACTTAAAAAAAATACCTTAGGTCAATAGAAAGCTTTATCAGCCCCTTCACTGTGCTCAGTGATTGCAATACATGTTAATATTCTGAAAAGTTAAATAATACTGCAATAGGCCACTTTTTCCATTTTAGTGTTTTCTTGTCAATAGGTGGTCCCTTCTACATTATTTTTAGAGTGATTAAAGTAGAAAACTGATGATTTATATTGTAGTTGAAAGTATATTTTTAATAAGGCAACCTTAGGAGTTTCATATATCTCTTTTTAAAAATGACAAAATTGAGGGGCACCTTGCTGGCTCAGTTGGTAGAATATGCAACCCTTGATCTCAAAGTCAAAGTGAGTCCAAGCTGCATCTTGAACATAGAGCTTACTTTAAAAAAAAAAACACAAAACTACAAAGTGGAATTCATTATATAGAAAGTTACTTTTAAAAAGTTACTTTTTTAGTCCATTCAACTTGACTTCTTTGCCATATTAAGAACATTTGTATATTTAATGAACTTTATATAAGGGTTTCATTTTTTGGAACTTATTTTTAGAGGGAAAACCAAAACTTAAGCACAAGATAATTTATGCAAACACATTTTATTACTTTGCTTCCTATGTGGTCTTCAGATCTGTTGTATGTCTCATTATCTGTATTTGGACTCTTTCATTTCTGTAGTCTAGTGTTGTCTGTTGAGAACCTTAAGGTTGTAGTTTATAACTAATATATAGAACTAAAGTTTCATAGAAAATTAATTTTATTAGTAAGGGTGAAGGGATATGGTGATTTAGCTTAGGGAACGGAATAAAAATGAATGATTTGATTACTTCAAACATACAAAGGGATAGGTAAAGAAGATACCAAGTTGTTTTTCCATAATTTTGGAAGATAATATTAGAGAAAATGTTACTTGTTGATTTTGGTTGATCATGAGGAAGTATTTCTTGACCATGAAGTTGTACATAGGAATGTGTGCTGGGAGAAAGCAAGGACTTTACCTGCATGGAGACTTTAGGTAGGAGAGTGGTCAACTTTTTGATGTGGATGGGTTAGATAACATCTCCAAGACAGAGACTAGGTCATATCTCTACCACAGAGATTCCTCTGAGTTATTCTAGTCTCTTTTCAAGATACAATCATCAATTTGTGAGAATGCTTTAGCATTGCGCATTGTGTCTTTGATTAATAATATCTATCTGTCTGAAAATCTTTTGAACTTTAGAGACATGGCGCAGGACTTAGTTGGCAGTGGAGAGGCTTTTATTATTGTTTTGATGTGGTTGTCTGAGATTTGTTTGCTCTTAAGTCAGCATTTGATTCTTGCTTACCTGTTGAGACTTCTGATGCTCGATTGTTCAGAGAGGCTTCTGAAACATCAGTGCCAATCCTCTGAGGCCAGATAACCATTGGATTATCTGCCTTCCATGAGTAGTAAGAACTGATGATTCCTTTTGAGAAGGCAAATAATGAGTTGGACACGGCGTTCTAGCAGGTGTGTTTCTCTTTCTTCCCCCCATAGGCCTATCAGCAGTCTGATGGGGCAGAAGACAACAGAGATGGAAGGTGTTCCAAACTTGGCACAGGCCATCAATCTGAGGAGGTAAGCTCTGATTTTGAGCAGGCCGAGCAGGTGGCTCTTCCTGCCTTAATCATGTCTTCTTGCTCTTTGGAAAGATGGACAGAAAGAGCATTTAAAATGAGGCTGAACGATCTCTGTTACCTATTAAAAGGGGAAAACTTTGGATTAGTCTTTTGAGTCTTCTTTTTTCTTGCTCTCTCCCTTTTCTTTTTAGATGCTCTGATTTGTTTATTTTTTTTCTTCAGAATATTAGCAGTTTTTTTAAAGAATGGCAGATTTGTTTATTTGTTGTTTTGGGGTAGGGAAGGATGAGCAGAATCTTGTTTATTTCCAGTTAATCTCAGGTTATGGCTAGTTTGATGAATAAAATGATAAAGTTTTAGGATTTTTCATGAGATAATTTTTACATTTGTTTTCACATAGGAACTATTAAACAAGAAATAATCCTTTACTACACCTTACATATAATGCAACAATAATAGGCATAGGTTAACTTTATGGTACTTGAGGCTTTCGTGGATGTCTGCCATCCTTGCCCAGTTGGGCCTTTCTTTCCTTCTTTTTCAACTTCCCTTTTCTTTTCCCTTTACTGATTACTTAGTGGCATCTGGGACTTTGAAGAGATGGCTCTTCCTAGGATTTAAAAGTACTTCTCTATTAAACACTTTTTTATTTCATGTGAGTTAGGCCTTGAGAAAGTGGGAGTCCATTGACTGTGTTGTGCTGAGTATTTTAAGTATTTTCAGAAAAGTGAGAAGTTTTGAATTTGTATTACATGATCTTGGTGGTTAACTTATACCTAAAATGATACTTATATTTTGAATCACAGTAGAGGTAAAGAAAACATGAAATACAGTCATAGATAGTTTCTGTCAAGGTACTTGCTGGAGGCTTTATATTGGAGAGAATCATTGCCAGAAAAGTATTCAGAAATCATCAAGAATAACAAATTCATAAACTGTTTAAAATCACCACGGGGTGACATGCCTTTGATGATTCAGAATGCCTTTTAAGAGGATATAATGTGTGTTTATAAGCTAATGTCTGAGTTAAAGTAACGTAGTTGCTGTAGCAACCGCGCCACAAATTATATATATAATGACTAAAATGTTATATGTCATTTCTTGATGTGAAAATTAAAATGGATGTTTCTAGTAGGTGGGTAGCTCCTTCGGAGATGCAGGCTCTTTCTGACTTCTGGCTCCATGTTCTTCATACTCATGTCCATTAAGACAGAGGGGAGGAGAGAGGGAGTGAACAGTTATGTGTGGAAGGCTTTTATTGGGCCAGGCCTTAGGAGTGGTACACACAGCTTCGACTTCTACTTCAGCTGCCATAACTCAATCAGAAACTAACTCTAGAGGCTGCGGGATGCCATCTAGCAGTGTGTCTAAGAAAAAGAGGAAATTGCTTTGGTTAGTGTCTAGTCTTTGCTTCAGCTTAGGAGTTCTAGTAGATTGTGCATGATTTTGCTCAGGCGTTGAGGCAAAGCAGTGAATGTACCTAAAGCTTAGCAGTCATCTACCTGTTCTTCCTACTTGTGAATTATCTGAGGAAGAAAAAATGGCAAGTTTGAGTGAAAATAAAGCATTTATAATTTGTGCTTTTATATAATCTAATTAAAAA
This sequence comes from Taxidea taxus jeffersonii, assembly GCA_003697995.1. Classification (NCBI taxonomy): domain Eukaryota; kingdom Metazoa; phylum Chordata; class Mammalia; order Carnivora; family Mustelidae; genus Taxidea; species Taxidea taxus. The sequence continues at coordinate 81,003 of ML098978.1, forward strand.
AAAAAGATTTTATTTATGTGACAGAGAAAGACAGCGAGAGAGGGAACAGGCAGGGGGAGTGGGAGAGGGAGAAGCAGGCTTCCCGCTGAGCAGAGAGCCTGATGTGGGGCTCCATCCCAGGACCCTGAGATCATGACCTGAGCCAAAGGCAGAGGCTTAACCCACTGAGCCACCTAGGCTCATTTTTAAATAACTTCAAGGTTACTCTGGCTGTTAGCACTTTAAAACTCTTCACTGCATATTCATTTATTCAACAGACATTTAGTAAGTGTTGAGATTTTCTTTTGTTCTCTTATCATTTGATGTCTTTTCCTTTAAAAAATAGGTTACTATTAAAATGTAATTTTTTTTTAAGATTTTACTTATTTATTTGACAGAGAGAGACACAGTGAGAGGGAACACAGGCAGGGGGAGTGGGAGAGGGAGAAGCAGGCTTTCTGCTGAGCAGGAAGCTCCATGGAGGAGCTCGATCCCAGGACCCTGGGATTATGACCTGAGCCCAAGGCAAGACGCCCAACGACTGAGCCACCCAGGCACCCCAAAATGTAATTTTCTGTTGCTTGTGTTAGGGATAGGTTTTGAATGACATCTCTCTCTTTAACAAAAAAATATAACTCATACTGTATCTGGCTGGCTCAGCTGGTAGAGCCTGTGACTCTTAATCTTAGGGTCGTGTGTTCAAGCATAGAGCCAACTTAAAAAAGTAAATATAATTCATATACTATAAAATCTACCATTTTTAGAGTATACAAATCAGTGGTTTTTAGTGTGTTCACAAGGTTGTACAACTATCACAAGGGTCTTAATTAATTCCAGATCACTCTCACAATTCCAAATAGGAACCCATATCTGTTAATAGTCACTCCTCATTTCATTCCCTGCTTCCCCCAGCCCCTGGCAATCACTGTTCTTTTTTTTGTTTCTACAGATTTGTCTCTTCTGGACATTTCATATAAATGGAATCATCCAGTATGTGGTCTTTTGTAACTGGCTTCTTTCACTTAGTGTAAGGTTCTTCCATATTGTAGTATGGATCAGCAGTGCTTCATTCCTTTTTAATGCTGAATAATATTCCATTATATGGACATTCTACATTTTATGCATCCCTCCTTGCCTCCGCCTTTTTAAATTGCCTGTATGTTGCTAGTTTGAGAACCAGGGGAAAAAAAAAAA
>RCUC01117406.1:0-23719 GCA_003697995.1 Taxidea taxus jeffersonii
GTCCAGAAGACAGACTCTGGAAATACTACCACATGCTTTTACTTGTAAGATGCACTGGTCAGCACAACGGTCTTATTAAAGGTTCACATGGATTGTGGGATGCATTTCGAGTTTAAGAATACTAAGACACAGAAAAAAGGTCCACTTTGGGTTGCAGGACAGGCGACGGATTTTGAAAGAGATGCCTTGCAATCCTGAAATCTAACCATTTTGGGAAAGCAGAGGAGCCAGTGGAGGACCGGGAAGGGGGGGTCAGCACAGAATTGCTTTATTCTAGCTGAATCCCCACCTTGAATGCTTCAGAGGACTGTCACCTGGAGGCGGCGGGTTTGCGTGGGTGGACTTGTACGAACGGAAACGGCTCTGCAGAGGAAGGAGCCCACACATTTTATTACAGCCCCCGCTCACCAAGCTCTGGCAGTCCCCTGTACTCCTGCCCTTTGGATTATGGAGGGAAAAAAAAAATCATCGATTGGTTTTCTGGGCCACAGAATACAAGACGGGTCTAGATTGTACAAGGAGCTTACACACTGAGGCAAGAAAGCGTGCAAATGGGAGCAGGAATTCTCCACCCTCTGGGGGAGCCAGTGCTTGAGACACAGAAGGACCTGAGTTGCCCTCCTGGAGTCCACACTGGTTTACGTTTCTGGCTTTTATTTACTGTGTCCAGCTCCAACTTCCATCTTCTCCTGATAGGGAGAATAATATCTAGGACATCAGTGATTTTCCCCAAGCCATTCTTTTTTTCCTCTTAAGATTTCACAGAAGGCCCAGGAGTGGGGCCTAGAGAAGGATCAACAAAAAGCAAAAGTGTCTGAGAACGACATAATACTGACTTCTCTTTTTGGTAACAGTTCACGAAACATGTGTCCCTCTCTCCTGAGATACGGTGAGGCATGAGGGGAGGTGGCGAAGGAGCTGTGGGTGGGACACTGTACCGTGTGACATCACGATCATGCAGCCGGTGCCCTATGGGACAGAGACGTGAGAATGAGCACTTGGCTCTGGGTTGGCCCCAGGGGGAGGCAGGCAGTTTCCAGGTAAGTGCCCAGCCTCTCAGAAACACTGTCTGTCCAGTTCTTGCAGGGCTCTCCCCTGGGGCACACCATCTTGGTTCTGGCCTTATCCTTCATCCTCCCTCAGCTCAGTGGGTAGGAATTTATATTGTTGTTGGCGGATCTGGGCCAGTTTTTTCCTTGCTTCTTCCAGTTCACGTTCTTTTTTCAACATTTCCTCCTGGGCGGCAATGATCTAGAAGGAAAGCAACAAGCTGGATGGATCTAGAGCCTCCCAGGAAATCGCCCTCCCTAACTCCATTCCCTGTCCCATGAGCTCTCACAGCCTTCGCTTTAGGATGACACAGCAAGATACCAGGAGTAAGTAAGTATCTTAGCTCTGGAGACCAGCTTCTGGGCCATACTCTGGGTTTTGAGACCAATGACCCACAAAAATAAGCTGACTTAATAGCACACACCTACTGCATCCCTACTATGCACCAGGCACCAGTGTAAGCACTTCACATGGAATGTTCTATCGTCTTCCTGGCAACACAGTGAAGTCGTCCCTATCGAGGGTCCCATTTTTCCAATGAGGAAACTGAAGCTGAGAGACGTGGGTCCACTTCCCCGAACACCCCGTTGGTGGAGCAGGACCTGGCCAAGTGTTCCTGAAGCTAAAGCTGGAGTCCTTCACCACGTGACTGCTTTCATGTATTTGTTTCATGCTTCTAAGATATGATCTTAGGGATACTGGTTAATAGATATCAGGTGAAGAAGGTTAAGTTTCTGTTCAAGAAAGCAGATAGATTTCTTTCCTGTGGTCCTTTTTCGAGCCTTTCCTAGGCTCATGATCACTGTGATGGTCTGAGGTGGAGGTAAAGAGGGCAGGATTCCCCACACTTATCTGATCAGCAACCCTTTGTGGAACTTCTCATGGAACTAGTGTATCAAGAAATAGATTCTGAAAGAAATGCATCCAGTGTATTTCGAAACACAGGGAATGGTTCAAGAAGGGCTAAGGAAGGCATGGGGATGAGTAACTTCCTGGTACTGATAAGAAAACCAATCTTGGGCACCTGAATGGCTCAGCTGGTTAACCATCTGCCTTCACCTTGGGTCATGATCCCAGGGTCCTGGAATCAAGTCCCACATTGGGATCCCTGCTCGGCAGGGAGCCTGCTTCTCCTTTTGGTCCTCCTCCAAGCTGGTGTTCACTCACTTACTCTCCCACAAAAATAAATAAATAAAATCTTTTAAAAAGGGGCACCTGGATGGCTCAGTCAGTTAGGCATCTGCCTTTGGCTCAGGTATGATCCCAGAATCCTGGAATAGAGTCCCGCATCAGGCTCCCTGTTCAGCAGGAGCCTGCTTCTCCCTCTCTGCCTGCCTGCCACTCCCTCTACTTGTGCTCTCTCTTCCTCTCTCTCTGTCAAATAAATAAATAAAATCTTAAAAAAGAAATCTTAAAAACAAAAAAAGAAAACCATTCTTTTTCTAGCACATACCATCCCTAATGTCCATCATTCAGCCACGCCATCCCTCCCACCCCCACTCCTCCAGCAACAAAGAAATCCATTATACAAGAATGGATATATATTATATATATATGTATAATGGATTCTTGTATAATGGATTTATATTAACACATACCCCAAACTGCAGGCTTAATTTCCTCAAGTTTGCTCCTTACTACCATGCTCAAGAATGTAATCCTGCATAGGCCAGAGGCCCGTTTATCCTGATATAAGTTCTGTTATGGGGTTACCATTCATTCTCTCTGTACCCCTGAAGTGGGGTAGTAGCTCCAAATCCATCATTTTATTTAAATGATAATACTATTGTCTTCCAACTTCTCTTCTTCCCCCTTTCTATAACAGAATCCCTGATCTGGGCTGGGCACAGAGCTCCTCACGAAAGAGTACTCCATTTCCCAGCATCTTTTGCAGCTGGGTTGGTTGGGCGTGTGACCAAGACCTGACCAATGGCACGTGAGAGGAAGCCAGGGTGGTTACTGACCCATGCTGGGCCAACTGCCCAAGGCAACATTTCAGGGATGGTGGGGTAATAAGGCAGATGGAGCCTGGGGCTTAGACACAAAGGGATCAGCACACCATTGATAGACTGCTTACATCCAGACTGCTTCACAAAGGAGAAACATCTCCATCCTGTTTAAGCTATTGGTACTTTGTATCTCTATTAGAATACCATGCCCATCTCTGGAGTAAACACGTCTGGATTTAATCACAAACCTGAGCAATGCCCCCTACAAACTTTGTCTTCACTACCACATCATCCTCATCAGCTTTGCCAAATGCTGCCTTCTGGGCCGCACGAACAAGATTATCTGAGGCTCTTTTCACAGCATTTCCTGCTGCCTGGAGAGGGAAGAAAAAAACATACATTATATTATTAGAAACGGCCAATTTGGATTCAGCAAGAACAGACATGAAAGTACAGTTCATGGAACTCTGGATCGATTTATCTTCCTATCATCCAATGATAACACAGAATTTCTCTGTCGTTGGTATCCATCTGTCTGTCCAGCCGTCCACCGATTTCACCAACACTGGCACCTACCTAACCTTAGGTCATCACAGAGAAATGAGATCCAGTTCCTGGCTCCCAAGAAACACAGATTTCTGAGGGGGGATTATGCTTATGAAAACAGATGACTGTACCAGTGTGAAATGTGTATTAACAGAAGCATGCTCAGGGCTCATCTCCTTGGTCCAGAACACTACCTCCCTCTGCCCCAACCAGTTAAGACAAACGTAAAGTCTTGGCTCAGACAGCACTTTCTCTGTCTGCTGTGGTCTTACCCACAGCTCCCCGCAGCGTTCCCAGAGTGCTCTGTGCATGCTTCTGTGTGGCCTCTCCCACACGTGTATCCCTCTCCCTCTTGGACAGTGAGTAACTCAGGGGCAGAGGCAATGCCTTTTGTCTTTGCCTCCCTAGCAGCTGGCATAGTGGGTGCCCAGGGCTGGCGCCCACTGAGTGCTTCTTGAGGGAACGAAGGGTAGGAAAGCACAGCCTCACCCTGCATGGGGGGGCTGGGAGCCCCACAGTAACTAGGGCCCCCATAGACAGGTATGTTTTTAGAGGCACAGCTGGGCTCCGGGCCATTGCTAGAGACAGGTAAAAAAAAAGCTTTCCAATATGAAGTCTAGATCTTTCGTAAGGGCTATAGCCCACACTGGCTTACTTTTAGTGAGCATGAGGCATGGCTTTGGGGACATGTCCTCTGCCCCCTGAGGTCTGAGGGTGGTCCAGGCTTCATTAAGCCTCCCATAGTCCTTGCACAGTCCCCCTCAGAGTTAAGGACTTGTGCATGGGGATGAGCCATCAGAAAGCTGAGTTCTTCTCAAAGTGACTAGCTCATCTGGTGGGTTATTTAAAGTGACCCATAAAGACCATGAGGGCTTGCACTAGAAGGGAAGGGGATGCCAATTAATATATGACAAGTTCATTCTCAAAATAGCTTTATGAGGTCAGAGGTCAACACTGTAGTTACCTGATACGGCAACTGGGTTGAGTTATTTCTCTGAGACCCTGCAGCTAGTATGTTACAGAGAGGGGATTCAGACACAGATCAGGGTAGTTCCAGAGAACCTCTGGGTCACAGCAAGGGGCTCAGAGGTGACACTGCAGCACCCAGTTACATTGGTAACGATGAGAAGGAGAGCTACCGTGCTCTGTCTATCCTTATTCCACAAGTGAGGCAGATGAAGGCCGAGAGAGTTGTGAGTGATCTGTGTTAAGATCACGAACTTAATACGTGGCAGAGGCAGGACCTGAACCCAGGTCTCCCTTAACTCAGGATGTTTTCCCCAGAAGTGTTCCTCAAGCCCCCAAATGACACATTCACTGACATGTAACTCCCCATTTCCCCTCTGGGTTTATCCCAGGAGTCGAATGATGGTAAGGGAGGTGGGTGAGGGAGACTCAGGAGGACCGAGCATCAGAAACACACTTCTGGACTTTCAAAATGAAATGAGAGTTCCAAGTGTCGGTGAAATTGTCCAAACATTTCTGCCATTTATGATTTTATTCATGACATATAAACTTTTTTTCATCCATATAAACAGTCTGCATTCTAACACTTCTAATATCTAGGAAATCTAGAAAATTGGAAACAAAATTTATAAGGAAATTCTGGCATAATCAGGTGATGCAGTATCATGCAATCATCAAAAATGAGACTCATGGAGCATGGACCAGTTAGCTTTACATAGAGAAATTATGAAGACTTTTCTTCAAATAAAAAGCTATGTATGATAAAACGTTAAGTGGAAAAAAAGCAGAATGTCTCTTGCTATGATGACAAGCAGACAGTTATTTTGTATAGACATAAAAACAGGAAGAGAAAAAAAATGGTAACATTTGACATGTGAAGAGGTTGAGGCTCTGTAATTTTTTTTTTCATCCAAACATTTCCTTCTCTGTGTTTAAAACACTTCTGTAATTAAAACAATCAAGAAAGCTCATATGCCCTGGGAGGGATTCGATTATAACCTTCATCATGAGCACATTCTCTGGGCTCTGGGAAACCTCAGCCACAGTCTTCTAGAAATTTCTCAGTCCTTTTTCTCTTTTCTTTCGCAAACAGGGCATCAGGGCCCCTACCGGAATAGGTGCCACCTCAGGTGTGAGAGATGTGCAGATACCTGCACCTAAGACGTGGTACCTACACCTAAGAAATTCATGGCCTTGTCAAAAGCTGTTCTAAAAATAAATGTGGCGGTCCCCAGTGACAGGAGCCATAAGAGCGGTCTGGCCAAGTACTCTGGCAGGAGAGAGGAGGGAACGACTGCTCAACATATAGCAGTCAGGGGGCGCCTGGGTGGCTCAGTGGGTTAAAGTCGCTGCCTTCGGCTCCGGTCATGATCCCAGGGTCGTGGGATCGAGCCCCACATCGGGCTCTCTGCTCTGCGGACAGCCTGCTTCCTCCTCTCTCTCTCTGCCTCTCTGCCTACTTGTGATCTCTGTCTGTCGGATAAATAAATAAAAAAAATAAAAAATCTAAAAAAAAAGAAAAAAAAACATATAGCAGTCAGGGAGGGCTTCCCAGAAGAGGTGACTCTGGAGATGAGTCACAAAGAACAAGTAGGAGATCACAAGATGGGGCTGGTGGGGAGGGCCAGGACATTCTGGGTGAGCGAGGGCCCCAAGGCATGAGACCAGAGGCACACATGGAGAATGTCAGTTTGCTGGGGTAGGTGTAGGATGCATGGCTGTACTGGGTAGAAAATGAGAAACGTGGGACAGAGTTGCTGATGGAAGGCCTGGTGGGTCATGCCAAGGAAGTGAGACTGTCCCCTTTGGCGACACTTACCCGCTCCAACAGGAGTATTTTCCCACCAGCATCAGTGACCATTACCTGTAGCCGCCTCATGGCCTCAGAGTCCTGGTCGGCCTTCACCTTGCAGGCCACAAGCAGCTGAGCCGTGGAAGCAGCGACCTGCTTGGCAGATGAGATGAGCTTCTCCTCACTGGCATGTCCCTGAACGGAGGCATTGGCCGCCTCACAGAGACTGCTGGTTGCAGCTGCTACCATCCGGGCCTGAGGACAGTCAGCAGAGAAGTGACCCATGGCCCAAACCTCCCTCCAGGGATCCAAAAAGCAAACGGGAAGGAAGGAAAAGGTGACTCACGGCAGAAATCAGCCCCTGGGACCACTGTCCGTCATCAGCAGCATTGGCGGGGATGGAGCCCACCTAGAGATTGGAGGGTAGAAATCTGTAATGAGCGCTGGGAGGTGCAGGGGGACCTGTAGCCCCTCAGACTCTACCTCACCCTGGAACTAGAGAGGAAAACATCTCATCAGACACACAGCACCAACAGCATGAGAAAGGGACACCATTTCTGCCCCTTCAAGTCTGTTCCTGCACATCCTGGCTGGTGTCCCTCTGGGCCCCCGGGGTCTTCATCTGAAATGCTCAGAATGGCTGCCATTTTGTTGCTAGGTGGAGTGCTTCTGGGCCAACTGCTCAGGAATGACGGATTGGGGCTGTCCTCCCATGCTTCTTTCCTCTGCTGACCTTTCTCCATTTCAAACACAGGAGCCACAGAGGCCTCTTCTTTCAAGGGCCAAGGGAAACTTACATCTCTCCTGATCGCTGGCCCTAAAGCCATGTTGTGACTTTCTGGCAGGTGATGGGGCGGGGGGGAGCAGTGGTGCCTCTCCTTTAGTGCAGTTGATGGCAGACCATTGCCTTAAGGAAATACGGACTGTTTTATCAGGGGTCAGGAGAGAAGTAGGAAGCTGGATGTTAAGATGATCTCTGTTTCTATTTAGAAATTATACCAACAAGTGAAACATTTTCTGTCCAGATGCAGAGGATACAGCTTTGGGAGGGAAAAACTTTACATGGCAAAAGATGCCTGGAGAGGTCAGAGGAAGTACCTCAATTTGCATATGAAATTAGGGATCTGTCAATTATTAGGCACCCCATACCAAGGCTCCGTGAACATCAGATAAAACCCCAAGGTCCTGTCTATAAGCCTTTAGTTCACCCTAGTCCCGTGGAACCACCTTTACCAACCTTCTAAGTGCCTGAATATATTCAACAAATGTATGAGCAAGTTAGATTCTCTTAGTACCTAGCAATTTGGTACACAGTTGGCCCTTTATCAAGATACTGGAATTTTTAGGTAGGATATTCTTCTCAATGATCCATTTTTAGTCTTTACGTACTGACTGGTCAACAAGCACTTAGGTGAGGTCAGCCCTCTGCTGCATCTACAGGGCATAAAGGAGAAGCACTAAGGGGCAGACTGCATGCCAGTGGAGAGACAAACATATACGTTATATACATAATAACAAATGTACGCATGTTATAATATTACATATATAATAGCAAATGATACACAGTGGTTTAGAAAGAGGAGCCGTGGTACATGGGTTGGATCGAGACAAACTTCAGCTCACAGGAGACTTCATGGAGGAAGACGGATGGCCCCTGGTTGGACACAACTTCCTGTCTGTATTACAAGTTGTGAGGTCAAGGCACATCATGTTTGTCTACTTGTGCACGGACAGCAAAAGCCTTTTAATATCAAACAGAAGTATTTGACAATTATGGTGACCAAACTCCCCAAACCCCAAACCTGACAGGATTTCTGTAGTGCCTCCAGATCTGAGAGGTTCTCCACAAGATGCAGTTTGGATGGAGTCAAATTCCACGGTGTATGGGGACAACACGCGGAATATTTTAAACTGGGAGACACTCCCATACCCAGCATTAGTCTAATATACTATTAATCCTCGGGTCACCAAAAGAGAACTATGCTTTCATGCTGATGCAGATGGAATGGATGACTAGGGGTGAGGCCGATCAAAGAAATCTCGGTTTAAAACCAGACTGGCCTTTCGAACAATGGGCTCCAGAAAATGCTAAATGCAGAGTTGGACAGCATTTCGCCAGAGCCCTTAAGAATGGACTGAGTCAGGGCGCCTGGGTGGCTCAGTGGGTTAAAGCCTCTGCCTTCGGCTTGGGTCATGATCTCAGGGTCCTGGGATCGAGCCCCACATGGGGCTCTCTGCTCAGCAGGGAGCCTGCTTCCTTTCCTCTCTCTCTGCCTGCCTGTCTCTCTGCCTACTTGTGATCTCTGTCTGTCAAATAAATAAATAAAATCTTAAAAAAAAAAAAAAAAAGAATGGACTGAGTCGCTGGAGTTGGAAAACTGCATTATGCAGCCCCTGACTCTGGTACTCCCAGAGCCATCCACTAGGAAAATATGATAGTTTACATCTTTAAATAGCTTCATATACAGCGGGACTATAAATGTCTTGTTCAGGGCCTGATCGCTGCCTGGAACGGGATGCTTTCTTTAACAAGAAGCAGATGATTGGCTCAGAAGCCAAACCCTTCATTCTGGATGTCAGGTTTAAGCAAACAGAGTTTTCAGTTGGGGCAGACATGGGCAATTCAGGGAGGGAAGGCTCAGCACTGGTTGCCCGGGGGGCCAGGCCACAGGCCTTCCCACCTTCTCCTCGGCCCTCAGAGACTCACTCTGTCCGAATGTCCCAGCAGCCGGCTGGCGCGGTTCACCCACCTTTCCTTGGGCCACCAGCTCCCTCTGGGCTGCCGAGGCCGACTTGACCAGGGCACTTGTGGCGGCAGCAATGGACTTAGCGGCTTCCAAAATCTGTTCTTCAAAGTCCAGGGTCTCATCTGCTTGCTAGAACAGAAGAAAATGACATCACATGCCATTCGCATCCAGGAAGGGTGCTTTTTGCCAAACTACTTACTGCCTGGTCACCTGGCTCTTCGTCCGTTTGTGACTTTTCTGTTGACAAAGCACACCCAGGTAGAAAGGCCAGAGCTGGCAAAACGCCTCTCCATCTGCTGCCTCCCACAAACTCGGTTCTAAAAGGTACGAGCTGCTAGCGGTGGCATTCTATACCAATTTCCAGTCAGGAAATTCCAAGACAGATTATTTTTCTAGACCAGAGTTTTTAAACAGACACAAATTTACCATGAATAGGATATGGTCAAATGGTCCTATTGGCATCAATAACCAACATTTAAATAATCCCTCATCAAAACCCAAGAGGGGTGGTGGTACACTCTTCCAGAGCCTAAAGCTCAAAAAATGGGTTGAAGAAAGGAAAAGTGGCTAGGAGTTGTGAAGAGCCTTATTTTTCTTGTATTTGTAAAAACAAAAGTGACCAAGCATTGGCAGTCTCTGTGGCTGAGCAGGGAGAGTTCTGTACAAACCACAGATCACCATAAGCGGGAAGGACACTGAGGCGACACGACGTGGAGGTAGAGTCCCCTGGAAGCCTGGGGCCCGGCTCCAACCGGGGAAGGACACTGGCCACCCCGTGCAGGTGCTGTCAGTCTGAGGGCTCTGCTCCAAGTTCACCAGCACTGTGCCCGTGCTGGCAGAATAAGCCGAGAGGCTGGAGAGCAGTGCTGGTAAGCGTGGCAAGTGCAAGGACCTTGGTCCCGGGCTGGCTGGGATGCAGTCTCACCATCTGGGGCGGTCAGACTAGATGCCCTTCAGGTCCCTTCAGTACTCATGTTGTATGAACCCAAGCAGGGTTAAGTTCCTCTTTGGTTATAGAAGGTTGAAGATGAGGCTATTATCTTTCAGACATTGCGATGATGTCAGCTAGAGCAATACTTTTCTTTATGTACCAAAAATAGATACACTTTACCCTCTGAACCAATTTTAAGTGGACCATTCAGTGGTATTAAGTACATTCACAAAGTTATACAACAGCATATGTTTTTAGCAGCAGCTACTATGTGCCAAGTGTTTTGTTAGCCATGTCCACGTATGTTCCTTGTTTAATTCTCACCAATCAAGAGGAAAACAAATATTCTACTATAGAGTCATTCTCATATTCACAGTGAGAAAAGTGAGGCTCAGGGAGGTAGAATGCTATGACACGGTCATATGGCAGCATGAATTCAGACTCTAAACCAGATCTAAACCTCAGCTTCTCTGTTCCATGAGGATATGTTTTTACTAGTCTGCTTGCCTGTGGGGCATCAGGGAGGACTAACTTTGTAGCAGAGGCTCAGAGCTGGCCACTAACGGTCCCATACGAAACATCAGGCAGGATGGATACATAGATACATTTTCCCCCCAGTTCCTATTCCTTAAGGCTGCATCTTGAACTATGAGAGATGCCAAGCTCATTTTTGTTTTCACAACTCCAGTGTTATCAAAATAACATTTCAGGGCCCATCTAGGGACTCCAACGAATGATGCCAGCATTTTAGAAGTTTGTGGACAGAAGCCATATATTCTTTCTTATCTGACAAAGTCTTGCTCTAGGAGCATTCAGGACAGAAACCGATTCAGTTGCAGTGGATTCATTCTGGAGGAGGGAGCTTATAGGACTGGTGGAGTATAAAATGTGGTTACTGAAATAGAAAAACAACTCATTATAAGACACTCTGGCATAAAACGTGCTATTATACATAGGCTCCAAGGAAACTGCATTAGGCGAACTTGAATTGAGAGCCTTTTTGGAAAATCGTTCTACAAAAGAAACTCAAGCGTGTAACAGATTAAGGTACCAGGGGAAAGCAGGTAAGTTCTGAACCCGATGGGGGCCCCTTCCAATGGGGCAGAGGAAACGGAAGCCCATGGTGTCTTCTTAATGTGTCCCAGATCCTTGTCTCTGGCAGCCTCCAAGGTGTGTGGAGTACCCCATCAGATTTCTGATCTCCCAAATTTTAGGATCCACAAAAATGGGACTTTGTTAAAATTAGGTGCTAACTCTAAGCATGGGGTAGATCTAATAGAATCAACGTGTTCCTACCAATTTGAAAGGCCTCGCCCACGTCTTCCATTGCCCTGAAGGTTTTTTGTTGTTTTTTTTTCCCCCTAGAACACATACTTGAAATAAATACTCAGTTTGGAAATATTTTTGACACCCACAGATTCTTCTGGCAATGACAACTGGTATAAATGTCCGCTGATGAATTTTTGTTTTTTGTTCCATCACATCTCTATGCTTTAAAAACGACATGGCAGAGGCCTGGGTGGCTCAGTGGGTTAAAGCCTCTGCCTTCGGCTTGGGTCATGATCTCAGGGTCCTGGGATCGAGCCCCACATCGGGCTCTCTGCTCAGCAGGGAGCCTGCTTCTCCCTCTGTCTGTCTGCCTCTCTGCCTACTTGTGATCTCTCTGTCAAATAAATAAATAAAATCTTTAAAAAATAAAAAATAAAAAGGACATGGCAGAAAGCCTCATCTCTGGGGGTATTTTCTCTGACTAAAAAGCACCAAGAAGGGATGAATAAAGCTGAATGGAATGACTACAGGGGCGGAGGGCTAATGTTTAGACACCATAGGCCAGGTTTAAAACTAAGACTAAACACCCACCTCTCTCTCCTGCTAGAAATAAATGTCAACACCAGGTGTCTCCTCATGCCATACACAACTTCTAGCCTATAATACGGGATTCTCCCTGAGCCAAGGAGACCAGGAAATGTCGAGGTGTCCCTGTCAGGGGTGCCCCTCTGCTTGGTTCCCACCAGCACACTCCATGGTCTCTGGGAGGAGGGCAGTAACAGCTATAAAGGTGCTCCACTGTGTTGCAGAAGAGGAGAGAAACGGAATGGGTTGGTTTTCAAAGGACCTTGAGACCCAGAAGGATCCGGAGACCCAGGCGCCACGAACTTAAGAAAATGCTCTTATTAAGTGGGCTAATGAACCGACAGCCCTCCCTCAGAATCACCCCAAGGATCTGGTTCAAGATGCACATTGTGTCTCAACGGGTCTGCGGCGGGGCCTGGGAAATCTTCCTGTCTGATAAAGGTGGGCTGCTCCACGGGAAATGCTGGCCTGGGTGAAGGAAAACAGACCCCAGTTAACCCAAGCCTACCAGCCTGTCCTCTCTTCTAGGGCACAGACTGTGTTTCACTCGACGGATGTGGCCTCTCCAGCACACAATCAGGCAGTGTAGACTACATGATAAATGTTTGCCCAATGGATATATCCATTCAAAAGGAGTCTCCCGAGTTCTAGAGTTCAGCCAGGGGGCAATTTACATGCTTGCAGCAGGAGAAATGCATCGAGTAAGCATCCGCATCAGGAACTGTCCATTCTGAGTCCCTTGGGGAGGCAGGCACATGCATCTAGGCACTGGCTCCTTCCCTGTTTAAGGCCGGGGGCTGTTACTTGTACGCTCTGCCTGCACCCCAAAACTGCATCCACAGCCGGCTATGACATGTCCTTTGGCATCCATAGAGGTAAACAGCATTCCCAGCATTGTGCATGGGGGCTCTCTTAGCAAAGCAGCACTGGGGGAAAGAGTCCTAAATGTACAAACTGAGACTGCTCTGCTTCATGAACGTGTTAGCTATGGCCCCTACGCGCTGAATCTGTCCTCTCCTCCTCTGTTCAGTGACCTTTCCCCTGCTCCCCTCCCCTGGGAGAAGGCCACTAGCCTTCACCACTCCACCTTCAGAAGCTGTCGTTGCTGGACTGCCCAGAAGCTCCAGCAGAGGATGGACTTAGCCTCACCTTGGCTTTCTGGTAGCTGTGAGAAAGGCCCAGGCACCCTTTTGCTGGTATTTTTCCTCTTTGGTGCTCTCCTGCAGAGCTCCTCTTTTAAAAAAGTTAGAGGTCTGCTAAGGTCCCTCTGGGGAAAGGTCACATTTGGGGCTGGCTCCCTTGTTGGCAGCTTCCTGTGCCCTGGAGAGCCTCTGAGGCCCCCATCTTGCTCTGATCTAATGTCTCAGGAGCTTGAGTTCCACTGGGGTAGGAGTGGCGGGGGGACAGAGGGAAGGGAGAGGGGAGGTCGTTCCTCATTTATATTTTGCCTTTGGCCTTTTAGGGATTATGAGGACATAATCTTTGCAGTAATTCATTCATTTCCTGAACCTACCTACCCTCCTACCTCTCTGATGGGGGTGCTATAGGTAAATTATAAATATACGGAGAGCAATACCTACCCACAGTAAATGCTCAGTAACTCCTCGCAATTAATTTCATTATTACTTCCCTCACTATACATATTCCTTATAGTTTTTTTTTACTTTATTTTTTTATTATGTTATGTTAATCACCATACAATACATCATTAGTTTTTGATGTAGTGTTCCACGATTCATTACTGGCTTGTAACACCCAGTGCTCATTACAATTCTTGCGGTTTTAAAAACTGTTTTTTAGACTTCAGGCTAAGCTTGTTTTTTTCTCTCGGGATCATTTTCAACTCATAATTTGGAGAAAGGTTCTAATTGCCATTTCTGAGGATAGCCTAAAATTATTATAAATAAAAGCCATAAACCAAATTTGAACGGAATATCAAGTAATACACGCTACAGAATGGAGCTGCTTCCAGCTTCTCCCTCGACACCAAGACAGGAGATGGGCCTCCTGGGCTCTAAGTCATCGACCTGCACATTCCGACCATGTGACCTTGAGCTGTCGCTGCCTTTCTCCAGGGATCCATCAGATTTCTGTTAGTAGCTTAAGGAGGAACCTCAACTCTCCCAGTCCTTTAGTTCAGATGTGTTACAATTCCAAATGAAACCTTTCTTCATTAAGAAGGTGCTGGCTAAAATAACCAGGCACTACTTTTTCTCTGCCTTCTTCTCTTGGTCTCCTCCATGGAGAAGCCCTGTCTCCCTCCTGCAGCATCTTTGCCAACCTCCTCTCTAATAGATTCTGGGGCATATACTGCACAGAGAAAGAATGCTTCTGTCTGTGGTCCTTTCACTTGGTCTTTTGTTTGTGAATTACATCCCTGCAGCTCCTTCCCCCAATGATCTTGAAGGAGGTGAGGACAAGGCTCAAAGGTCACTGCCCTGAGGTTGGCCTTCCTTCCCAAAAACCTCCCTTAAGGGACTATCTTGCTAAGAGCAAATAAACACAACAGTCACTTTTCTCACAATGGGTGGGGAAAAGCGCATCACAACTCATGGTGCCATTTTTCCAGTTAGGAGCTGTGCTTTGTTCTGTGTTTCTTAAAGTCCTGCAGAATGCTTGCTACTCAAAACCAGGTCGAATCCCATCTGAAACTTAAAAAAACCCTTTGGATATATTCTTTAAAAGTGTGGACATTTTGCATGTAATTTAAATGTCCTTGAGGGAAATAAGAAGGCCAACACCAAGAACTCCCACCACACCAGGGAAGTATTTTCTGGCCAGTTGGAAGTGTGAGTGGAATAGGCAGCCATGTTTCTCCTTTTTTTTTTTTTTTCTTTTTTGTATTAAGTCTGGCTGCTCCCAGTCTGCTTCTGGAATTGAGGGGAGAGGTGCCTTGGTGGGGGAGACCTCAGTCTGTACCCAAAGACTCAACTGTAAGGGCCATATCAGCTTTTCTTGTAGAGGCTCCATGGGTGGGTTATCTTCAGGACCCCCACCTGTACTATAAATGAAAATTTACAAATGGGAAAATTCTTAGAATAACTAGACCTGCCTAGAGCCCCAATCTGGACAGCTGGTCTCAGACCCCCTGAAAGCTCCAGGGAAACAGTAAATAGTCAAAGTGGATGACAGAGAGAAAGCAGTACCAAGTGGTTTTGCCTGCCACTTGGGGAGAGACCAGCCTTTGTACCCAGATAAGGAATAATGCATGTTCGTGCGGCATCCATTAGGAAAGGTCTGAGCTTGCACAATTAGGATCTTGGGAGTTGGTTTTCTCATAGTACCTATTGTTTCATTAGGGTGTTCGTTTGTCTGTTTGGATGAAAAGTAGTACCAGTGAAATGATCTTTTAATTGCTACTTGTGTTTGGCAGAAAAATTCTTCAAGATCATCGGGATTTCAGAAAAGTCATGTGCATGTTTACTTAGGAAGCACGGACAAAAAGGATAATGGAATGCTTTCAAATATTTGATCAGATACATCCACCACATCGTAAGCCCCTTTGCTGTGACTCCTCTACGTGTCTGCGGAGGATGTGACAAGAGCAGCTCCACCACTGGCAGGGGTCACCGGGAACATGAGCTAGCTGAGCTTCCCATATACCTTTGCTTTTCATTCTCTACGTCTCCCGGCCTGGAAGCAACTGGGGGCAGATGAGCTGAAAGCCCATCCTTTTGCTGTACAGAAAATGCTGTCTGGGCTCCTCCTCCTCCTTGAACATCTGGTTACCTTTCCTCATTCCCCCAGCTAAGCAGGACAGCTTACTGGCCAACAGCAAGATTACCGGAAAGAAACAAGAAAATCACATCCATTTTAATGAATAGGTTTCACCTTAAGGCCCCTTTACACTGCATTTTGGGGGCACCTGTGTGGCTCTGTTACGCATCTGCCCTCGGCTCAGGTCATGATCCTGGGGTCCTGGGATTGAACCTCACCTCGGGCTCCCTGCTCAGTGGGAAGCCTGCTTCTCCCTCTCCCACTCCCCATGCTTGTGTTCCCTCTTTCACTGTCTCTCTGTCAAATAAGTAAATACAATCTTAAATAAATGAATAAATAAAATCTTAAAACAAAACAAAACAAAACAAAACTGGCTGTCTCTTTTTCCATGACAATTGGTCATTTTGGTCAAACAAGTTTAACTGGCCTCAGAACCCCACGCACTGTTCTCTGGCTGCAGGAAGGCGGCATTGCTTTTAACAGTGTCTTGCAAACTGTCTGAAGGAGCTCCTGCTGCCACACATGTACTGATCTGTACTCAGCGGAGACCAATCCTGGGGACAGGCTCCGCTTTAGCGCTCTGGAACCTGAGACTCCAACCCTCTATTTCCCTCCCCGTGTCATCACTTGGCTACTGCTGCTGCCGTGACCCATCACCATGCATTCACTGCAAGCAACATGGAGACAGCTTCTAGACCTAACCAGGGGAAGCCTTCCTGACCCATCTGTTCAAACCACTGGCTCGCCAACCGTGTGGGGCACTGCTTACATGCATGCACACAGATGTGCTGTTAAAAGAACGCTGCTTCTCTGCTCCAAACAACTGAGCTACGGGCACCATAGTGCTCTTTCCAGAAAGCAGAGCTCACAATCTTTTGTTGAGACAGATCAGAAAGAATGCACACATTTTTTGCAGGCTCCTCTAGGGGGAGGAGGTCAAAGCCAACCCAAGAAGGCTGCTGTGTGCCAGAAAAAATGTTTCATAATCCCAAACTTCCTCTTGCACCCAATTAGGCTATTGTCAGCTTACTCTAAATGTGACCAACCTCTACTGACCCATTAACCTCTTACGGGAAATTCAACAGACAGAGTACGGTCTGCACTGCATTATCTGTATTAGATACATGTAGTCCTAAGCAAGTGTATATAAATCCCAGTGACTCACCCTCCCTACCGCTGGTATGGCCAATTCAGTTTATAAGTTGTGATGCTATGGGTGGAAGGGAAAGTTACAGAGAGCTGATCTGTGCTTGCATTTTTGCAGAAAACTTGATTAAGAAAAGGACTAATTTCTAAGCTGAGGATCAGGACAAAAGTGAACTACGATGCAATGTCTGGATGTGTTTAGGGCTGATAATCCTGATGTTTATCTCATGGCACAAACATGGGTAGAACCTTCCATTTTTTTCCACTGAGCATATCTCTTAAGGATTCATTACTGCACAAAACTAAGCTACACAGAGTATCTCACGCTCTTAGGAAGACATCCATAATTATGATTTGTTTCTACAACAAACAAAAGAATCTAGCAGTACTGACATGTTACAAGAAAAGAAAATGGAATATAACATCATGAAAGGGAATGAGCACCTCATCTTCTAAATCTGCTTGTGATTTTAACATTTTCTTTCCTGTTGCCTTATAAGCTATATTAGGAACCCCCGGAGACAGGGCAAGACACTGTAGGAATATGTTTGATATATAGTTGGATTAAATAACAACCTAATATATCAAACATATCACACAGAGGCCTGCAGAAAAGGCATCCAGGTTGCACTGGGCTCGAGAACAGGCACCGTACGTACGGCAGGAAGTCCATTACCTGTCTGTGGAGCACAGGCTGCGTGTACGTGTGGAAACGGCGCCATTGGCAACATCGCAGGCTCATGCACCAGAGCTCACCGACCTTCCCCTTTTGCCTTCCTGCCATCTTCCCAAACAAACAGTGGAGCTAACAGTGTGAATTTGTTATTCACATCTGGGAGATTCCAGGCAAAAAGAGGTACTTAAATTTTAAGGGCCTGAGCTGGGAATATACCAGGAATCATCTTTATAAACCATGGAGCATTCTACTTTTAAAACAGGCGACCCGAGAATGTGGTGAGCAGAATAATTTCAACAACAACAACAAAAAAAAAACCCCAAAAACAAAAACCCATTGCCCTTCCCCGGTACTATTCTTCAAAGCAGTGTAAATGCCCGCGGTTACAAAGGAAAGCATTGTCCGCTCTGTGCTGAGGGCTTGTGTGGTCGTGTGTAGTTACAGGGAGAGGAATGTGAGAGCAAATGCTTATTCCCAGTATCCTAAGGATTCCCTCCTTATTTTAGTTATGGAAGGGCCTGGAGAGAACTGGTTAACCACAAAAGACTGGTTGATGGTGGAGTCAGATTGGACTTTTTTTTTTTTCCCAACTAGGGACATAAATTCCTTTATAAAGGCAAGAAAGATATTTTATTTCATGCAGTTATTACCACAAAGCAGAGGGTACTCTGAGACAGGCACAAAAACCATTGTTTGGGTTGATGGTTTCTTTAGAATGGTTTTAGAGATACCCATGTGGGGCCGGAGCCTCTGGCCATTGGTTGGAGTAATGTTTCAGATCACTTTCGGGCACTCATGAAGTATGAAACACCCTTCCTCACATGAAGACAGGAGTGCCCTAAAGTAGGCATCCCCAAGGAAGGGGCTCGAATCAACAGTTATGTCCACTTTGACCTTCCCAGCAGGATTTCTTGGCTTTGTGTGAAGACCCAGACTGTCAATACAAAGGCTGGATGATCCCAGGGCAGGGCAGGGAGTGCCCCCTGGCCCACTTCAGCAGCCATCCCTCATTTTTAAAGTACTGTTATTTTTAAAACACACCTTTATAAAAGGTTAAAACATAGGCCCTCCCTTAATTCCACAGTCACCCTTGTACAACTCCCTGTCTCCTTCGTATGCAAGTGTTGTTTACAGAGTTGTAACTGTAATGAGCACATCATTCTGCATCCTGTGTGTTTTTCTTTTTTTACTTTACATTGATGCCATGAGCATCTTCATATGACACAGTCCTATAAACCATTCTTTTAGAGGGCTGCGTACTTTTTCTTCAAAGAGATATTCAGGTCATATCTAACTTCTTCCTACAAATGAGGCTACAAGGAATAGGCTTCCCTGACACACAGAGCTTTTTCTCTCTGGATTTTGTCCTGCAGCTTGGCACAGCTCCCTAGAAGAGGCATTCCTAGCTCAAAGGGTACAGGCAAACCCCAAACTTCCTCTGGGGGGCTACAACAGCCTCTGACTACTGGCTAGACCCAAAGGACTGGGGTGAATGGACTCCGCACCCAGAGCCCACATCCACTGCTTCTAGCTCCACCAAGCCTGCTGACTCTGGCAAGGTTACTGTGCCCTTGACTTTGCATGTATGGAGCAGGAATGGAAATACGTGTTGCTCTGTGGACTTATTGCAAGGGCCAGATGAGTTCATTCATGCAAAGCACCTAGAAGGCTGCCTGGCTCCTGCTTGGTACTCAGTCAACGCGAACCTTTTGTTTTGTTTTCTTTTTGCTATGACCATCAGCTCATGGATCTACGGAATAATTTTTATTGCAGGCATTCTCTGAGGAGGTAGTAGATAAAAGTCTCTCAAGCATAGTTTCAGTGATGCTGGTACAGTTACTGCTTATTAAGTTAGGCACTGTGTTCTTAAATTATCTCATTTAAGTGCTGTAACATTTATTCTATGGGGTAGGGCCTCTAATGGCTTGTATTTTCAGCTCAAGAATTCTAAGGTGAATAAATGGTTAGACAGAGGGCAACTAGGATTCAGAGACAGAGCTCCGAGAGATCCTGCAAAAGGACAGATGGAGAGGGATTGAAACAGGAGCTCTCAGGACCCAGCAAAGTGCTAATGTTACAGGAGCACCAGGTGAATTCTCCAGAACAGTGCCAACTGACATGACTTCAGCATTAGCAGACGGAAGCTTTCCTGGAGAGGCTGGTTGTGTGAAATCAGATGATGAAGAGGAAAAACCAATTACGCATAAAGCCTCTAAATCTTAGTCAATGGTTGTTTGCTTCTCAGCTGAAAGTAATTTTCCATTTGTGATTAACTTGATTTATAAAGCAGAAATAAAGACATAGACAGAAAATGGGAGTCACCCCTATACACACACTCCTTGCTTAAGCTCGTTGAGAACAACTTGGACCATCTCAGACCACTCAAGACCCTCAGCTTAGATGCTAGTGGAGGGAATCCTGGTAAACCCCCAGGTCAGAAGCTATGACTCTCAAATTACCTCTTGTTGAGAAATTTAAAGACTGCTTTCACCAAGTCTAGAGCAATTATTAGAAGACTGGCTTGAAGAATGTCATGGTTTTAAGAAGGTTCTCAAGCTTCATACATTCACTACCAGCTCATGTCTACTTTCCACACAACATGAACCCAGGCTCTGCTTTTGAGAGGTGTGGCATATTCTAGTGCTCAGACTCCATCCTTTGGTCTTATAAAAAAAAAAAAAGGTAGAATTTTTGGCATATGTAATCTGAGGGATCCAACTTTTCTGAGGGCAAAAGCTGATTTTACTTCCTAAGGTCCTTGGATCCTTGGAAGGGAAGTGAGGTTACAGGTGCAGTGACTTGCTTAATAGGAAGAGAAAGAGACTTCCTCTAGTTCTACCATTTTCTGACTGAAGATAACCGTGGGGGCTGGTGGTGGAGGGAGTAGAGGGATAGGTAAGAGCATAAGAGAGTTGGGCTTTGCCCCTGGAGCACAAGCTAACTATCCTTTTGTGTAATCACTGTCCTCTCTGCTGCCCAATCTTAAAACAGTTCTTTAAATGGCCGTTTCTCTTAATATCTACTCATGCTCTTAAGTTTTAAACATTTATCCTGATGATACACACAGACGAGGAAAGAGATCAGCCCACCACAGCCTCCAGCACATACTGACAAAGTCTGCCACCGGATCCACTTTTGAGGTCCACGATGTCCTCTCTATCGATTTTAAGAAAAGGAAAGACCCACAGCATTGCTCTTTGCATCCCATTATGGAAACCAGACAATGGGAGGGTGATGGCATCAAGTCCAGGGACAGGGATTTTCCATAATAAGCCCCCAACACCTGCTTTAGACGGAATGGAACTGAACTCAGATCGTAAATGCCCGGGTTCTTCCTCTGGATAACCCACAGGTATTTTTCTGGATGGTTAACCTGAAGGATCCACCTGTGGGTTTCTCTCCATACCCTGTGCAAAGGTGCTGGGCCGGGAGAGTAGGTGGGCAGCTTGGGAGTCTAACCGCAGGGAAGGAGACAAGCTTCCCTCGGCACACCGAGCTCCATCTCACAGCCGTCCACAGGAAGACCCAGTGACACCAGACAAGCAGCCACACATGGACACTCACTTTTGGTTTTGCTCTTGGCTTCAGTTGCTCTAACTTCTTAGCAGCAGCCTCAATGGATGCTGCAGCCCCCAGTAATTCTGTTTCTGCAATGACGGTTGGGTCTTCCGGATCCACCCACTCTGTTCCTAAAATCAGTCCAAAGAGGGTCATTCTTGGTAGCTGTGACCACAGGGCACTGGCTTCGCTACAAACAGTATCTGGATTGGCATGCAGGGAAGCTCTGTAAGCCTACCAGTGGCATGGTGCCGAGCGATCGTCTCTCCGGCTCTCACAGAGATCGGCTGGGGGCAGGGGAGCTCCTGTGGGCTCCTGTTTCTCTAGGCAGTATGTATACAGCCCCAGCACAGTCCTCAGTGAGAGTTTCAAAAATCGGGATCTCATGGTCCAAGGCCAGCTCGAGATTTACTCTAACTTCTCACTTAGAGCTCATGAATGCCAGTAACCATTTCTAAGAGACTTGAGACTCTGCTGAACTCCCAGATTTGCCATTCTATTCTCTGGGGACTCATGGAGAAGAGCCATTCACCTCAACTCAAACAAAGGGAAACTGAATTTCTTGGGTGAGGTGACTGCTTCTAATGCTACTGTGAAGGGGTGTGCAAACAACGTACCCAGACAGCATTGTCTCCTAAACATGAAGTGTGTTATGCAAATGAGGAGAAATATTCTGATGAAGGAAAACACAGATAAAAATAAATGGTGAGGGGCACCTGGGTGGCTCAGCGGGTTAAAGCTGCTGCCTACGGCTCGGGTCATGATCCCAGGGTTGTGGGATCGAGCCTCGCATCGGGCTCTCTGCTCTGCGGACAGCCTGCTTCCTCCTCTCTCTCTCTGCCTCTCTGCCTACTTGTGATCTCTGTCTATCAAATAAATAAATAAAATCTTAAAAAAAAAAAAAATAAATGGTGACACCCTTCAGAGAAGTGAGCAGTTCCAGATGGACTATACCACTTGGGTAGAAGTACTTAATGCAAAGACTGGAAAAAAGCCTTGTTTCAGGAGGCTATTACCTGAAACAAGGAGGTAATATAACAAATAATTATAATTATTATTATAATTTCATTATTAAAATCTAACTCTATTCCCATTTGTTTAGGAAAAAGAAAGTACCTCACTGTTTCCCTGGGGCCTGGGTTGGCTGTGCGGTTTCTCTGCTCAGTTCGCTGAGCCTGTACTCAGTTCGCTGTACTCGCTTGGCGTGAGAGTGCGGCCTACCTTTCATGGCTTCCGCGGCCTGGATGAGCTCAGTCACCGCGCCGGCGACACGCTTGGAGAAAGCAGCCAGCTGGTGCTTGAGTTCCGGGCTCGGTTTCTGAAGAATCTACGGATGAAGACAAACATGTAAGAAAGACAGTAGCCACTGCAAGAGAAAGTCCACTCTTACTGGCGGACAGAGTTGGATATCCTGGTTTTAAGTGACAACTCTGTCACCAGGTGACTTTGGAACTTGAGGGAAAACACTTGAGGCTCACTGGCCTTCAGTTTCCTCACGTGAGAAATGAAAAGCTGGGAGCCAGGAGTTTCCTTAAGGTCCCTTCTGACACGTTTCCCTAAGATCATAGTGAGATGAGGTCCTTATCTGTCCTTCATTTGCACTTTCACTCGTACATGAAACATATGTACACAAAAGTGACCCGCACTGTAAGAACGATCCAAGGGAATATGAAAGCCTGAGGTTGCAAGTCTGCTGGTACTTGTGACAAAAAATGTGGGACCAGAAGACATAGGAGACTCTGGTGCGGCCTTAGAGACAAAGTCCCCAAGACAGCAACAACCAACTGATCAGAGGGCTGTTCCTGAAGGAACACTACATCTCCAGGGTTTTGACCGCAAGCTCTCCTGGGAGAGGTCCTGCAGATTTTCTTTCTTTCAGATTGGCTCAAAGATTTTTTTTTTTTTAAATATTTTATTTATTTATTTGACAGACAGAGATCACAAGTAGGCAGAGAGGCAGGCAGAGAGAGAGGAGGAAGCAGGCTCCCTGCTGAGCAGACAGCCGGATGTGGGGCTCGATCCCAGAACCCTGGGATCATGACCTGAGCCGAAGGCAGAGGCTTTAACCCACTGAGCCACCCAGGCGCCCCAGGCTCAAAGATTTTTTAAACTTCTTTTTGTTTTTTTTATGGTATTAGAAAAGATATTGATATCCAACACCCACTCCAATTTATAGACTATCCTGTGAGGATTTCTTCTCACATCATTCACAAATGGAACTAAGAAACTAGATAAGACCTCCACCACGAATTTATATTTGGACTTAGACCATCTTGCTCCTTCCTAATTTTTGAAATTCTTCTTCCAACGTTCTTTTTCTGTATCTCTTTGCCATGCTTCTCAGTGGTAGTCAGATTTAGAAATGCCAAAACACTCAGGAGGAAAGCACAACGGCTGTCTCTCTATGGACAATCCTGAAGTCTCTCAGCCAGGGACAAAGCCTGGACTCTGAGACAAACCTGTGATCACACCTGGCTTTACTTGCTCCTGGTTTATGACATCGGGCAGATTACTGAACCCCTCAGAACCTGTTCTCTCATCTGTAAAACTGGAATACTGCCCATCCTTCAGGACTGGCATAAAGATCAAATGGACTAACATACGAGAAGCATCCTGTATGATGCCTGGAGCACAACAGGAATTCACTAAATGTTAACCCCTTCTTGGTGTCCCATACCTTTTTCACTAGGCCAGGTAGCACACTCTTTCTTAGGAGTCTGGAAAAGATGTCTTTTGGACCCAGAGCTAAAAGAGAACTCTAAGAAAAGCTTGGTTAAAAAAAAAAAA